>JAKSZT010053994.1:520272-574129 GCA_026826555.1 Tolypeutes matacus
AAGAACATTATAAGAAATACTAAATTTTTCTAAAGGGAGATTCATTTTAAGGCAACTGGCTTGCAAGAAGGATCTAAAATTTAAATGAAGGATTAAGAGAAACGTATAAATAACATATAAAGCTCTATAGGACAAACTGGAGATTATAAATTAAAAGTGGATAATATTTTGTGGAAAAACTACTGCCAAATTTAGGGGGATTGAATTAATTAAGTAGGTCAATATGATCATGCCTCTTGAGCAGTAATTGAGATTTCCCATCTCTATGAACTGTAGAAACTAAGCTGGGAGTTTTCCCACCTCCTACCAACTTCAAATCTCTCTGGGTACAGAGTGACAGAACTGTGAGCCACACGTGCATCATACGATAACCATGGCAACTGGTCATCACAGAGTTTTCAAAGGGAATGTATTCTCCATATTGCAAGGTCCAGCTGCTGCTGTGTGGTCATTTTACTTTGCCACCAGCAATGAATGGGTCTATATCTCCACATTCTCTCCAATACTTTATTTTCCATTTTTAAATTACAGCCATTCTAGTGGGTATGAAATGGTATTTCATTTGGGTTTTGAGTTGCATATTCATAATAGGTAATGATGTTGAGCATCTTTTCATGTGCTTTCTGGCCATTTGCATATACTCTTTGGAGATTCAAGTCTTTTGCCCATGTTTAATTGGATTGTCTTTCATTGTATTGTTGAGTTTTAGGATTTCTTTATATATTCTGGATATTAAACCCTTATTGGATATATGGTTTCCAATTATTTTTTCCCATAGAGTAAGTTGTCTTTTCACTTTCATGATAAAATCATTTTAGGCACAAGACTTTTTAATTTTGATGAACTCTTATTCATCTATTTTTCATTCGTTGCTTGTGCTTTGGGTAGAAAGTCTAAGAAACCATTGCCTAACATGAGATGCTGAAGATCCTCCCTATGTTTTCTTCTAGAAATCTTATCTTCCTAGTTCTTTTAGGTCTTTATATATTTTCAGTTAGTTTTTGTATATGATATGAGATCAGGGACCTCCAACATTTTTACATATGGACATCCAGTTCTCTCAGCATCATTTATTGAAGAGACGATTCTTTCCCCATTGAGTGGACTTGGCAGCCTTGTAAAAAATCTATTGGTCATAGTTGTCAGGGTCTGTTTCTGAATATTTCTAAGGGTCTATTCAATTTGATTGGTCTGTATATCTATTCTTGTGCTAGGACCATGTTGTTTTGACTACTGTAGATTTGTAATAAGTTTTAAAATCAAGAAGAAGTATGTATCCTCCAAGTTTGTTTTTCATGATGGTTTTGGCTTTTTGGGACAGTACATCCTTCCAAATAAATTTGTTGACTGTCTTTCCCATTTCTGCAAAGTTGTTTGTTGTAATTTTTGTTGGGAGTGCATAGCATCTGTAATTCATTTTTGGTAGAATTGACATCTTGGCATATTTAGCCTTCCAAACCATAAGCAAGGAATGTCTTTCCATTCTTTTTTTAAAATTCTTTTGCATAATTTTGAAGTTTCCCATGCATAATTCCTTTACGTCCTCAGTTAAATTCATTCTGAGATATTTGATTATTTTAGTGATAATTGGAAATAGTTGAAACTTGAGTAAAGTGATTACTATTTGAGTTAAGCCCAGAATAAGGATTATAGATGTAGTGACCATTGCTTTGTGTCTGTTACTCAGACATCTAGAAATCACTTTCTTTCAGTCTCAAAAGTGACACAGCTTGTCTGTGAAATCCAAGTATCAGACTTCTGGCTCCAGTCAAGATGGAGAAGCCACATTCCTTGCTACTTCTCCTTCTTACAACAACAAGAAAACCCTGGACATAATACAATAAACATAGGGAGATGCTGAAGTGTGGAAAGAAAAAAGTAATTTGTCTAAGGACCACAGGCCTTCAGGAAAAATGTGGTAGTGAGTTCCCTGTACCTCCCATATGTCCCAAATAGGATACAAGAGAACATGACCCAAAACCAACTCCTCTAGCCAAAGGACCAGGAAAAGGCAAGGCAAAAAACTTTTTTTGGTAATACCCACCCACCCAAGCTCCAAAAGAAAAATTGCCCAAGGAGTAAGTGAGGCTGAACAGAGAGCTGAATGTCCACTCCAGCTGGCAGTAACAAGGCAGAGTGATGGGATTCAAATTGGTAAGGCAAGGTGTGGCCAGTTGTTGCTTCATTTTTGCTGGGGTGGTGTCTATTGGAGCCCGGTAGGGAGTTAAACATCCATCTCTATGTGGACTGCATCCTGTACACCAACAGGTTGACTGCTTGCAAAGATGAAGTTTAAATAGGATCCAGAGTCTCATAACCCCAGTGTCTGAGGTACAATATAATACCACTGGTCATACCAAGGATCACTTTCTTATGTATTAAATAATCTACATATATATTATGTATATCCCATCCCACTGAGAATATAAGCCCCTTCAGGACTAAACTATTTCCTGTTTTATCATTGCTCTATCACCAGCAAGAGGAATTATGCTTGGCACAAAACATGCCATCCACAAATACTTGCTGAATAAATTAATGAATGAACATTCTTGGCAACATCCCTACAATGACTAGGGGATCTTTGCCATATAGTATTATCCCAGTTAGATCAAAGACAATACACCAAGGTGCACTTAAAAAATCATGTTAAGGGGGCAGATGTGGTTCAAATGGTTGGGCATCCATCTCCCATATGGAGGGACATGGGTTCGATTCCTGGGACCTCCTGGTAAGATTTAAAAAAGAAAAAATATAGAAGGTGCTTGGTCCACCAGACCCCACATGCAGGTGCACCATCAGGCCCCACAAGTGGGTGAGCCCCCAGGCCCCACATGTGGGTGTGCCATCAGGCTCTGCAAGCAGGCAAGCCCCTAGGCCTCATGTTTGGGTGAGTCCCCAGGCCCCATACATGGGTGAACTGTCAGGCCCTACTAGTGGACAAGCCTCCAGACCCCACAAATGGGTGAATCCACAGGCCCCATGCATAGGCATGCCAGGCCCTGCTGAGCCATGAAGCAAGATGATGATGTAACAGGAAACTGACACAAGGGAAAGCCAAAACAAGATGTGCTGAAAAACCAGGAAATGATGTGATGCAGGTGGCATAATGCCTCTCTCCCACATCAGAGGTTCTGAGGATCAAATCCCAGTGAAGATAGGGGGAGAAGGATGAGAAGAGGAGCCAAGAAACAGATGCAGAGAAATGCTCAGTGAATGGACACAAAACAGCAAAAATGGGTGGTGGGGGAGGTAAAAATGGGTAAAAGTAAAATAAATAAATAATTTTTTTTAAAAGAAACCATGTTAAAACCATTTTTAAATATATATTGAGCACTTACAATGGGCCAGGCACTGTGCTAAGTGCTGTACATGAATTATTCCTTTAATGGTCTCTGTAAACATGTCAGGAATCATCTTACCCTATTTTACAAATGTGAAGGAAAACTGAGCTTTAAAATTGTCAGGAGAAGTGCCAGTGTTCACACAGAGGTCAAGAGGAATAGTCCATACTAGAGCAGGATTCAAATCAGGAGTGTCTGTCACCAAACCTCAAGCTCTCAATCTCCAAATTATACTACATCCCCATTAAATAAAATCAGGTCTACAAAAGACCACAATAATGTTGTGTATCTGGGCTGCAAGCCAATGGTCTCCCTGGTCTAAGAAGCATTTTTAGAGGTTTCAGCAAAAATAGAGAACAAATGGACCACAACACTTTTATAATCATGTATAAACAATTTAACAATAAAAAGGAAGAAGCAACTGGTGGTGAGTGGGAAAATTCTATTATTCATTGACAGATTAACATGTGATACACAAAGCTGCTTTGCTTCAGACCTACTTCTATAAATCTTATGTCTTAATTTTGATAAGTTTGGTCAGGAGACCACTTAGGGTTTTCCTTTGACAACTATGCAATATGCAAATATCATATTGCAATCTATGGGCAGTTCACACCCCTTGATCATGAGATGAATTCAGGTAGGGTTTGTAGGATGAACTAAAATACACATGAACAAAGTTCCTTGCCTCCATGTGGAGGTGGCCAAAAGAGCAGCTGGAGGCAGTGCCATTACTTCTCCAGAGGACAATCCTAGGTCCACTTTAACCACAGACAGTGGGACACCTAGAATCCAGGTGGAGGCCATTAAGGATAAAGATCCCTATGCTAATTCTCACAAGGCAGTTACTTTAAATATATTTTAACAAATTCTAATTGTGCCATTAAAGCAAAATAATGATTAGTTTAAAATAATTTGGCAAAGAGCCAGAAATGTTAAGCAGCTTAAATGAATTTAACTATGCAGAGTGTTTAACAAGGGGCCTTTAAAATCACAGTTTAATTTTTAAAGAGATGATCTTATGTTATCCTCTCAGTATATAACTGTCTATCCATACAGCCTAGTTACTGGTAATAAAACCATATCATAATCATATGGGATCATGCTTTCCATTTCATTTTCAACATCTAAACAAACATGCCATGTCAAATGAGAAAAATGCCAGGACTAAAATGTGAGAAGAAAATGTCCAAAGAATAAAGAGCTTTTAAGTGTTCCCTTTTTAAGTTGACCATGTGCATGGCACTGTGATAAGTATCAGAGACACAGAAAGTAATAAGGCCTTATTCATACCCTGTGGAAATTTGAAATGCTCATGGAGAATACAGACTTAGAAATCCATTATTATTTCATAAACTAGTAAGTTCCACCCAGAGAGAGAAGCAGAGGAGAACATAGAGGAAGAGACCAATTCTTCCTAGATAGTCAGTACCATTTCATCCAATGTAAAACAATAAGGGGATTTTCCTAGAATGAGAAAGAGGTGAGAGGAACAACCAACATGTTTATGAAGCAGGAATTGAGAATCATAATCTACACAAATCTGATTAACTTCTTGTGGAAAGAAACTCCTTGGAAGGAAGTGGAAGAAATAAAATAAATATGCAACATCATGACTGACATCCATACACACAGTGTTTCTCAACACCCACTGAGTTCCTCATTAAAGTGTCTGAACACCGAGTATGGCATGGTGGGATCCTAAAGAGGTCAGAAGAAAGGATTTGGAAATCGAACATGAAACATAAGCTCTTGTCTAAGAAAGTGAACTGTTCATTAAGAATTCTAATTGGCTTTCCATAGTAACTCACCTTGGGCATATTTAAAAGCTTGCTATTTGAGGACTTTCCACAAATATGTAGGGGTAAAAAACCTAACCAAATTCATCACATTTACAAAATGAATAGAGTATTTTTCCATGTATCACTACTTACACATCTATGATGTGAGGCTTTTTTAAATAAACCCATGGCATCTTCAATGGCAGATTTTAATTAGATTTTATTTGGGTTGCCAGAAGCCAGAGCCAAGGCCAACTTCCTGGGCCCATAACTTGTGCAGATCACAGGGACCCATTCTAAGAAGTTCTCTGCTTTGTTTAATGCTCTGTTCTCAGCTTCTTGATACTTTATTTTTTTATATGGAATGCTTCATGAATTTGCATGTCATCCTTGCACAGGGGCCATGCTAATCTTCTCTATATCATTCCAATTTTGGTATAGGCTGCTGAAGTGAGCACACTGAAATTCTTAACCATTTTTCTTTAACTTGTGTTTTGTAAGTGAAGTCCAACAGGGCTGTGGAGCAGAGGAGATATACACAATATGCATATCTACCATTCCTTGCTACCCCATTAGCCTGTAGCATTCACAACATCTCATCAGCACAATATTACAGGGAACCTTTGATGGATGGGTGTTCAGCAAGACCACCTGTGTGTACAAAGATAAGCTTGTTACCTCTATGAGTAAAGGGGATGTTAACAGCTCCAAGAAGTTACACTTTCCTTTCAAACTAGAGCCTATTTCCAAGGTAGAAGGAAGAAAGTGACCTTCTAAAAACAAAAAACAACCAAGGACCCCTATCATATCCTTTATTATTTGTGTTTCCCTCTGTTAATCAATCACTTTCAGTGAAAATGACAGAAGGAAAGAGAAAGAGAGGGCAACTAATAGTTCCTTTCCTTCAGTCTTTCCTTATTCATCACTAAGCAAAAGGTAGAGTGTGTTTGGCAAATGTGCGCATATGAAAAAAAAATAAAAACAATCATTTCAGTTTTGTACAGGGTTTCAAATATTCTACTAAGAAGAAAATACATGCACAATGAAAGAGCTATGAAATAAAAATTGTATAACTTAATGATTCCATACAAGTTAAATGCTCTTTCACCTGTATTTAAAAGTGACTCTGTACAATATAAAGAATAGTAAAATTTATGTTAATAATTTAAATTTTTAATTTTTCTTTACTTAGAATGGTATTAAGTAGTAAGCAAAAAATACCAGGAAAAATAGAGATACTGTGGTAGAAAGGAAAAAAGCTTTATATTTTAGTATCATTAGTGGCAACTTTCTACTTTTAGAAAAAGGGTCCCACTTTTCATTTTGTACTGGGTCCCATAAAGTAAGTAGTGGTCTTAGGTGAAGTCTTAATTTTCAATATACATAAAAATGAATATAGATGTAATTGTCTTTAGGTACATATATGTATATATAGATATATAAATACAATATAAATATTCATATATTCCTTAGCTCTGTCCACTGAGAAGACCTGTAAGCAGTGACAACCCAATAGCAATGAGCTCCCTAGCACCCAGATCTTGGTTTCTTTTTTTCTACTTCTTCTTCCTTCTAATGCTTTGCTTTTTTCCTTATATTATTTTTTATTTTTGTACTAATACTTTGTTTTTAGAGAAGTGTTTGATTACAGAAAAGTTACACCAAAGGTGTAGGGGATTCCCATATAACCTCCAGCCCACTTATACAATTTTCCCTATTATTAACATCTTACATTATTGAGGTGCATTTGTTACAATGGAAGAACCACTATTGAAGCATTGCTACTAACCATGGTTTATAGGTTACATTATGGTTTTCACTTTGTGCAGTACAGTTTTATAGTTTTACAGGGCATTTTTAGGGCATTGGAATTGTTCTGTATGATACTGCAATGACAGATACAAGACACTACACAATTGTCAAAGGCTATGACCTGTGTCTCCTGACACCATATGCAATGCTGTAGCCATTCCTCAGGCCAGGGATGACCTGCTGTCTTACTCTCCATCTCTCCCCATTTATCTTTCTTTCTGCCTGCTGAAGGTCTACCTGTTCATGAATCCAAGCTCACCTTAACTCACCCTTCTTTTTACTTCTCTTGCACACAGTCTGGGCCCTAAGAATGATAAATGAACTTATTTTCTAACCAAAAATATCAGGACATATTATGTCACAATTATTTTAACTAATAAATAAAATGAGGAAAATCCTTTCAAATGGAAGAAACTTTACCATTAGCTTCAACAAAAAAGTAAGTACCTGTTATTGTGATACATCAGCAGGCTGCCTGTTGGATTGTTTATTTTTCTAACCATATATACAATTTAAAACTTCCAATTTTAATCACATTCAAATATATAACAGTGCTGTTAATTACATTCCTAAGGGGTGCTGCCATCACCGCATTCTATTACAAAAATTTTCTATCATCTCAAATAGAAACTCTGTACATTAAAAGCCTTAACTCCATATTCCCTACCTCCATCTATTCTCCTGGTAGCCTATATTCTAAATTCTTCCTCTATGAATTTGCAGACTGCCTGTTTTGTTTTCATTTTTTTTTTTACAAGAAAATTTATTGAAAAAGAAAGCATCACCTTCAAGTTTGTTCAAGAAGCATTATCTAATTCATTCCTCTATCTTGTCCCCAAGGACACCTAAATTACAAAGTAAGGACAATGAATAAAAAAATAATTAAAGATTATGGTCAATATACTTGCTTTAAGGCTAATCAATATGAAGAGAGCACTAATGTAAAGCTAATGTTTTAGTTATTTTTTAGTGGAAGAGACCTACATTTTCTGAAAAATTCAAAAAAGTAGGAAAAGTCATACAATGAAAAGTCCCCTTTCCATCCTGGCTTCAGGTTCTAGAGATATTATATATATATTCTACATATATATTCTATACCCCTAAACAGGTTTTGATAGTTTGGTATGTGAGACACTATGCTGAGGCTCATTTAACTCACAAGAGACTTTAAGACACAGGTAGTGTTATCATTATCCCCAATTTACAAATGAGAAGACCTAATTGAGGACTGAAGTGAACAAGCAGCTTTCCAAAAGTTTAATGGCTGATAAGAGAGAAATGTCCATGTTCTCAAACCTCCCCAACTTTCATATCTAAGAGACAGAATGCCCTCATTCTCAAAGTTCTCCCCTACACACACACACACACCACCTCTACAAAAGGTGACTTCATGGGTCATGGGTATAATAGGGTGATTTGTAAAACACTTATTCCCTTTTCCAAGATCTTGGATGATAAGTTTACTATTTTTAATCACATACAAACTTGAAGAGTGGTTATAACATTTATTCTCTGCTGGGATTTACTTGATTCCAAGTCCCTGATCAGAATGGCAACTCCCAAGGATAACATTTTTCCTAAGGGCACATGGGACTTACAAGAACCCATTTTATGGTGGAGGGTATGATCTGAGAACCCAATGCTGTTAACCTCCCTATCTCACTTACCATCAAATACATGTCCTCACACAGCCCCAGCACATCCCCAGCCAGCAGTAACCCCTCAGGGACTGTGTTGTTGATTGGCATGGAGATGAAAAACTGACAAGATTTCCAACAAATAAAACATATCTCATTACCCAAACCTGAAATGAAGATACTCTAATTTGTCTATGAGTTATCTAAGAAAGAATCCCTGCAATTTTTGTGTAACTTTTATGTAATCTAAGCATCTTTTAAAATATATATTAAAAATATAACATTTATGTAAGCAAATGCACATATATGCATATATATTTATATATTTTACAAATATTGGTTTGTATTGTGAAAAATTTGATTTTTACCCACAATAAAAAAAAAAAAAGAAAGCACTAAAGAACATTAGGCCTTTACTCCTGACAATGTCTTAAATGCTCAGTCATTACCACCTATGTTCTCCCATTGAGGAAGCTGACAGGATGAGATTAAGAGATTTCAAGATTAGCAGAACAAACATCTGAATCTTAAAATCATCTCCTATTACCTAGTTTAATGTTATAAAAATTCTTGAACAAATGCAATGTCAGAAGGTCATGGAGTGCATTCAAGGAAGGGATTTGAAGCAACAAGATCTCCCTGAAGGGCCCTTTCCAAACTGAAATGACAATCCTGCTCTTGGCATTTTTGAGAAGGTCTTTGCTCTCCTTCACCAGAAGCAGGCTGGCCTGTCAGCTGAGGAGCTGCACACCTACAAACACTGCCTACCAACAGAGAAATGGAAACGCTTATAATTCTGTTGCTTCAGAATGTGAAAATTCACCCATACAGGTGCTAGGCTTCCTGCCCAAAGTTCACAGAAATATCCTTGGGCTCAGGGTCTCCTGTTCCACATAGTGGAACAACTCAAAATGATGCATTCAAGAGGCACTGAAGAGCACACTGAAACCTGACTGCCTGGGTTCAAATCCCAGGTCCTCCACCCACTAGCCATGTGACCTTGACTGACTGCTTCTGTGCAAAGTCCTCATCCATAAAGTGACAACAGTAGGGTAAGCACACACTAAATGATGGCTACTATTATTGTTGTTGTTCAGAATGTCTTGTCCAATCCAGGGCCTGGCCCCTTCTCACAATGTTCTTATATCATAGTATAATATATGATAGTATTGCTCCTGTTTGAAAGCAAAACTCTGCTTTCAATCAAGATTATAAAACTAACAGTAAGAACCTAGATTTTTCAAACCAAAAGATTACATTAACTATTTCTTGAAATAATGTATGGAAACTAAAACACAATAAGCTTTAACAGAATTCACACTCATGTGTAGGAAGAAGCTAATTTAAATCAGTAATTTAAACTAATTCATTTCCACAAAAAAAGTATTCCTATTGTTTAATGCATTATAACCATAGTAGACATTCTCTGAACTAAGAAACAGGTATCAGTTTCACTTTCTAAAGATATAATCTATGTAATTCCACTGATTAGTTTTCATAATATTTCAGATTAGTTTTAATATCAAATAACATCCCATTTAAGATATCAGTTTAAATTATTAGAGAGTAAAGTATTTATTTAAGTATACTTTCATGATTTGGGGGTGACATTTTCAACAAATTTCTTTAGAGACAGAGAATATTAATTAACAACAGGGATAGCTAAGATTTACTACACAGCAATTAAGTACTTAAGAAGCTAGGTGCTATTTTTACCTGCTCTCATATCATTTAATCCTTTGATGGAGGTACAGGCTTCTTTTACAGAAAAATGTCAGCCTTGAGGTGGATTATTAAATGGTTCTGAGAGCCGATGGCTAGCATCCAAGTGAGGTTTTGAGCACAGAAACTTGCAGAACCGTATTTCTCAAACCTTAATGTGCATGTGAATCACCTGGGGAACTTTGTTAAAATGCCTATTATGATTCAGAAGGTCTGGGATGAGGCATTCATAAGAAGCTTTCAGAACTTGGTGAGGCTGATGGTATATGGTACACATTTTGATAGCAAGGATCAACAGGTTGTAATAGGCCACAAATCACACACAGAAAAAAAATTTTAAAAACTAAAATTTTTAAAATTTCAAAATTTTCTAAAAATCACAGGATTAGAATTAGAAATATTCGTGTTTCTTGATGGGATTCTGAACTTTCTAACTCCTTCGCATGATTTTATACCAACTTCTTGTTTTGTTTTCCAGTTTAAATTTAGAATCCAATTTCTTGGAGTTTTCTGGGGGAGGGGCACAAGGAGTGTTCCCTAAAGCCTCTGATTTTTTCCCCACATACCCAGTTCTGGGGATTGAACTCAGGAACTCATACATGGGAAGCCAGTGCTCAACAAATTGACTTTGGCTTCCCTGAGCTGTTTTTTTAATTTGTTTCGGCTTGTAGTTCCTTTTATAAATTTTTTTCAGGAGGCACCCAGAACCAAACACAGGATCTCCCATGTGGGAGGCGAGATCTCAACAGCTTGAACCACATTGCTTCCATCCATGATTTTTTAAAAATGTATTGAATTATGTCACTCATACATGAACATACATAAAAAACAAGTGTATTGTAATTGTTGTGAACTTACAAAACAATCATACATAACATCATACAGTGCTCTCATACCTCAGCCTACCACCAACACTTTGCATTGTTGTTAAACATTTTTAACTATTGATTAAAGAGCATCCTCAAGATATTACTACTAACCAAAGCATTTTCCCCCAACCCACCCTATTATTATTTTTATATCATTTATACATGAACATAGATAAAGAATAAGTGTATAGTAAAAGTTGAGACGTTACAAAGCAAACATTCATAACATTATAGAGGGGTCACATACATCAACCCTCCACCAACACCTTGCATTATCATGAGACATTTGTTACAAATTATGAAAGAATATTGTCAAAATCTTATCTTACTACTAATTATAGTCCTTATCTTACATTTGGGGTATTTTACCCTCAGCCCACCCTATTATCATTTTTTAAATATATTTTCATAACATAAGTTGTAAACTTACAAAACAGTCATGCACATGTGCAGAATTCCCAAACACCACCACTCCATCAACACACCACACCCCGGTGGAATATCTGTTACAGACCATGAGACATACCATCTGACCACTACCAGGTCCACAGTGTACATTTGACACACACACCCCCATACTGCCCCATGATCAACACAGTACATCTTTGTCATAGAAGCAAGAATATTACATTATTGCTGTCAACTACATTCCATAGGTCACTCCACTTGTATTTTTCCCATGCTTCTCCACATTCCCACCACCCTGCAATACTGATGTACACCTGCTCTATCTCACAAAAGACACTCTTGCATCTGTACCATCAACCACTATTCTCATCCACCTCTGGGTTTACTATGCCATTCAGCCCCTAGATTATCCTCTAGCTTTCTGTCAATTGGCATTTACATCCCTAGACTACCCTTTTTAGCCACATCCCAATTTATAAACCAGCTGTTACTCACTATGTGTTACCATCAACTGTGTACATTTCCACACTTTTATAATAAAGCTAATTCAAACTTCTACATGCATTAAATATCAGTAGTCTATCTCAGTCCTCCCCTTATCTCATTTAAGAATCCACCACCTACCACCAGGTTGTGAAAATATTTTCCTACATTTTCTTCTAGAAGCTTTATGGTTCTTGAATTTATATCTAGGTATTTGATTCATTTTCAGTTAGTTTTTATACAGAGTGTGAGACAGCAGTCCTCTTTCTTTCTTTTGCTATGGATATCCAATTTTCTCAACAACATTTGTTGAATGGACTGCTCTGCCTGAACTAGGTGGGTTTGACAGGCTAGTCAAAAATCACTTGACCATAGATGTGAGGGTCTGTTCTTTAACTATCAATTTGGTTTCATTGGTCTATGTCTCTGTCTTTATGCCAGTACTATACTGTTTTTATCACTGTAGCTAGGTAATATGACTTAAAGTCTGTAAATGAGAGTCTTCCAACTCCACTTTTCATTTTTAAGATGTTTCTGGCTATTCAGGACCCCTTACCCTTCCAAATAAATTTGATAATCATATTTTCCATTTATTTAAAAAATGCTGGTGGAATTTTTATCAGTATTGCATTGAATCTGTATATCAACTTGAGTAGAATTGACATCTTAATGATATTTATTCTTTCAATCCATGAGCATAGAATGTCCTTCCAATTATTTAGGTCTTTTTTAAATTTCTTTTAACAATGAGGTGTAGTTTTCTGAATACAAGTGCTTTAAATCATTGGTTAAGTTTATTCCTGAATATTTGGATTTTATCTGTCATATTCTATTTTCACCATTCTTTTGACACTTTTAGTTACACTTATTGATATACTATTCATTTCTAGAGTCTCTTCCAGGCCTCTATCTTCCAGTCTTTTCTTTTCAGGCTGTAGCACCTCCTTCAGTATTTCCTGTACAGCAGGTCTCTTGGTTACAAACTCTCTCAATTTCTGTTTATCTGTGAATATTCTAAACTTGCCCTTAATTTTGAAGGAAATCTTGTTGGATATAAGATTCTTGGCTGGAAGTTTTTCTCTTGTAGTATCATAAATATATCATACCACTGTCTTCTTACCTCCATGGTTCCTGGTGAGAAATCAGCACTTAATATTATTGGGTATCTCTTATATGTTATGCATTGCATTTCTCTTGCTGCTCTCAGAATTCTCTGTCTTTGGCATTTGACATTCTAATTAGTATGTGTCTCAGAGTTGGTTTATTAGGATTTTTTCAGATGGGAGTACATCATGCTTCTTGGACATGGATATCTATGTCCTTCAATAGGGTTGGGGCATTTTCTACCATTATTTCTTCAACTGTTCCTTCTGCCCCTTTTCCCTTCTTTTCTCCTTCTGGGACACCCATGACATGCATGTTTGCACATCTCTTGATGTCATTTATTTCCCTGATACCTTGTTCAAGTTTTTCCCATCTTTTCTTCATCTGTTTTTTGTGTGTTCACTTTCAGAGGCCATTTCTTCTAGCTCAGCAATCCTTTCTTCTGCCTCCTCAAATCTGCTATTTTATGATTCCAGTGTATTTTTAATTTAATTTATTGCTCCTTTCATTCCCATAAGACCTTCTATTTTTCTATGTATACTTTCAAATTCTTCTTTGTGCTCATCCAATGTCTTCTTAATATACTTAATTTCTTTAACCATCTCATTGACTTTATAAAGGAGATTTGTTTGAACATATATGATTAGTTGTCTCATCTACTTTATGTCATTGGGAGGCTTCTTTTGTTTGTACCTGGATCATATCTTCCTGTTTCTTGCTGTGGATTATAATTTTTTGTTGGTGCTTTTGGCATCTGGCTTACTAGAGTATTTATTCTGGGTGCAGTTTTTCTCTTTAGTTTAGGGCTTCCTGCCCTTCTCCCTTGCTGGTTGGGTAGTAGGAGCCAAGGGTGTAGTTGATGCTTTAAACTGTGGAGGCTCAAGCTACCCTTATTGCCCCAAGGACCAATGAAGCTTCTCCCAACTTTCTCCTTTGCCAGGTGTAGGGACAGAGCCACAGCTTGTGGAATAATCCAACTCATGTACACCTAGACTAAAGTTGCCCAGAGATATTGATGAAGTTTTGTGTCCCTTTCTCCCCTGCATGGGGTAGGGATAGAGCTGCAGGTGTGGTCAGCAATCTATGCAGTGCAGGTCCAAGATGACTACAGATGTCCTGGTAGACTTCTGATTATTCAGTCTGTGCCAACTAAATGTACCTGCAGTTACTGGATAGGCTAGTGCAGGGCCTGTCAGCTTCCTCCCTGCTAGATGTGGGGCGAAAGCCTTGGCCAGGGCTGCAGATCAATCTGGGTGACGGAAACCAGTCTCTACTGTCACTGCGATTTTCAGTCAGCCCCACTTCTCCTTGTGTCAGGTGCAGAGATAAGATGGCAGCTACTGGCCTCCTTCTGACTTAGACAGGTTCAAACTTTAGCTGTTTTTAGGATTATACTTTAGCCCGCTGAATTTGATAATCAGTAGCTTAAGTTGGTGCCCAACCGTCTCTTCCTCCCCAGTTTTCAGAAGTGGAGCTTTCAATTCCAGCCACAGAACAGCTCCCAAAGCAGCTTGTGCCTCCCGTGGAGGATGGGCACCAGCCTCCATGCTGTGGAGTGCTCTAGTTATGAATCTTCTCTGCAGATGGGCAGTCTTCTCCTTCCATTCTTTCAATCTTTTTGCAGGATGCACTTCTGGTCTCCTGGAGCCCCCAAACAAGTGCTCTACTTACCTGTGGGTGATCACCAACTGCCCTATATTAGGAACTGACTCACAGAGCTCTTTACTCTGCCACCATCTTACTGGTTCCCATCAATGATTTTTATCAAGACTGAAAAGCCAAGTACACAGAAAACTGTTGCACATTGCCACACCTTTCAAGCAGGTTCCTTCCCTTCTCTCACATACACATAACCTCTCACTTTTAAAATTCTAGAGATAGACAACTGGCAGTGTTGGGCAGGATCTTAGGAGCTGGGCCCAAAACTTCTTCCAGATGAATAGTAAAGCTCTGCAACAAAATAGTACCTTATCAAAAGGCAAGAATAAAACCATTGGCTTCCATTCTTGACCTTAGGTGACAAACACCCAGAAATGATGTGATAACATTTTGTACAAACTATTGTATTGTAATATTTTGCAAGACTATTTGGTTCACCTTTGCCAGTGCCAAGTTCTACTTACATTTAAAAGGCCACAGCCTATACACAGCAAGTTTACTGAAGGCCCTGTATTTCATCTGGGCCCCTCTCCCCATTCTTTTTGCTAAGAGCAACACCTAAATGCCAAACCAATACATATATGAGAGCATTCCAGCTTACTACAAAAGGTCAGTTTAAAATTCTACAGAGGGATAACCTGCTCCATTTGTCTTTCCTTAGAGTCCTTCAAAACTACTCTCCAGTCATCAGCAGAACAAGCCTTTCACTTAGGAGAGAGATAAAACAGTCTATTATTCTGTGAGTTACAAACACTGAGACCTTTATTTAAAGGATGTCAGCATATTCTATTATTCTTAATGAATATTCATCTGTGCCCTCACATAAGCACGAATTTAAAAATGTCTGGAGGAAACAAAAAGCACATACTCTGCAGTTTGGTTTGAAAAGCTCCTCTGGCTGAGTTTTGTTGACAGGCCTCAGAAGAAGGCCTACATGGGAGTGGGAACATAGGGGAAACACAGGTTTGTTTTTGTTTTTTTTTCCAGAGGTGGAGCATGCCCTGTCCACAACAGAGCAAAACAACTAATCAGAGAGGCCTCTTACAGAACCACAAGCCAGGGGCAGAGCTGATATGATAAATGGCTCTATTATGGACAAGTCCAACAGAAAGTTCCCCTTTTCTGTTACCTCCAACTCTGGCTGCCCTCCCAGGATGATTTAACCAATTGGACAGTGCCAGCCACTGTGCTGGGGCAGTGGGCTCAAGGATGCCTGTTCTGTCTTTAGGTTAATTAGGAGGAATCAAAACTCTGCAATATAAACTGGAGAATTTGTTTGCAGATCTGGGCTGCCCCACTGCATCTAGGCTACATTCCTCCAATCCACAAAAATTTGTGGTTTGTCTACATATGCCCCACACATTTCTAGGTGCTGGGGAGGAAAGAAGATCCAGTCTCCAGTGGTGGACAGTGAGAGGGAAAAGGACCATCTGGGGGATAAAGGTTTTGTGGCCCAATAACATGTCACAAGTTGCTAAGACCTTTAGTGCCCTGGGGACAGCACGAGCCCGGTGCCTGGCTCCATGCACCACTAAGCCCAAATATGAAACAAATTCTCTATTACTGGGGCTCTGGGGAGGGGGCTGATAGGCTCTACGCACCACTAAGCCCAAATATGAAACAAATTCTCTATTTCTGAGGCTCTGGGGAGGGGGCTGATAGGCTCTGGCTAGGGGCGGGGTCACCAGCACATGATGGAGAGTGGCCCCATATCCTGCGAGGAAGAAGGGGTGCTGGAGCAGTGGTCCGGCCCTTGAGGCGTATGCGCAGCCAAGATCACTGTGGCTGGAGGGGGTAGGGAAGCTGAGCTGCGCACTTAGGCTTCCCACCTGACACCTGGGGCCCCGCCCAGCACCTACCACTTGGGCAATATCGAGGCTGCGAGCGCGCTGCACAGGTGGTCGAGGTCGCAGCGCAGGCTGTGCAGCCCAGGGCGCTGGCACGCTGGCTCAGGGGTGGGCTGGAAAGGGTGGCTGGAGCCCGAGAACATGGAGGGGCCCGAGGCCTCGCCCTTGAAGCCTCCAGCTCCTCGCCACTACACATGCTACCTCCCGCCTCGGGCCACCTCGCGCGGTGGGCTTCAGGCACCAGGAGCGGGGTTCTCAGTGGAGTCCCAGCATCGTCGCCGGCACCTGACTGACCGCTCGTGGCTGCCTCGCCTCCTCTACGCCTGTCGCCCCCCGCCCAAGACCCGGTCTCGGTTCATGCCGGTTTCTGACTGCCTGAGCAGTTGAAGGGAGGGAGGCAGGAGCGGGAGCTGTTAGGCGGAAGGGATGGGGCCAGCGACCGCCAGCTTGTTGCACGGCAGTGTCGGAATCTTGGAGAGGTGGAGGTGGAGGGGCCGTGCCTCAGGGCTTGGGGGTGGGGATCGGGGGGCGGGGCTGCGACATCCCTCCAATCCCTGCCCCAGGCCCACCCTAACCCATGCTGCCAGGCATTACCGGGGCCGCTACTCTGCCTCTGGTGGTCCCTGCACAGCCCTGGCAAGCTTCGTGGGGCCTGGAAGGAATGGGGGCTGAGTTGGGAGAGCTCGAAGTGGACCTAGTGGACACAGAATTGGTTGCTCAGGGTGCCGACTTGATTTCTTCTGTGGAGGCTGAGTAATATCGAGGATCCTTCACTGGGCGTCTTGCAACAAACCCGTTCTGAGGTTGAGCCAGGGCAGAAGCAGGAGTGAGAGTGGGTCGCTTAGAACAGGGTTGGCATGACAGACACACTGTAAATATGTGTGAATAACATCAAAAGGTCTGAATCCACCAGCCTGAATGAGGAGGGGTGCTGTCACACAGTGACTTGCAATGATAAGTTTTAGCTTCCTCTTTTAGCTAAAAAGGTTTTGCTATCTTTGTATAACATTGAGTCTGTTTAAACACAGATTTTATGCTGAAGGGCATTTGGGACCAATTTGCAAATCAAGTGTGAAGGCTAATTTTAAGCTTAATAAAACACTGCTTTCTAAGAATTGTTACTTTGATGTTGAACTCTTACACACCTCAAAGACAAGTTTCCCAAGCTTTAGGCACCTAGGAAGGCACTAGAAGAAGGCATTATTATTCCCATTTTACAGGAGAGGGGATGAAGGCTCCAAAGCAGAAGTGGCTTGCCCAAGGTCACATGAATTGGTGGTTCCTAGTACCTAGGTTCAAACATTTTTCACTATATATCTTTGCCTAAAATATAATTCAGATGGTCATGTGAACTGCAAGGTGAGATGTAAATATCATAACCAAGGAGATGCCAATTTAAAGAGCTGCTCATTGTTTCCTTAGCAAAGATGGGAAAGATAATGGTGTTAATACTTTATTTAACCAAAAAATATTTATTGGGCACTTACCATGTCCTAAGCAATGTGTTAGGAACAGGGGACACACTACTAGTAAAAGGTTGACTGGCTGGATGGTGGCTCTGACCTCTGTTCAGTCTCCAAACTCCAGTGAAATGACAGTTACAGGGAGTTTTTAAAAGCATAAAACTTCCAGGGGCACAGAACAGGAAAGGATACAACTGGCAACAAAATATTAGAAGCTGGAAAGCAAATGGCAAGTGGTAGCTGACTTAGAAGATCTAAGAAAGCTAAATCCTAAACTGCAGTGGGAGAGGCTGAAATGCAATCCAAGTTTTATCAGAATAAAAGGCTTAGAAATGGGCAGCACCATGTATGTCTAGAAGTGGGGGTAAAGGCAGGAATAAAAAAACAAGAGGATTGATTGAAAAAATGTTGAAGAAGCAACTGGATCCCTGGATCCCCTTCCACACTGCAGGCTACCCCACCCCCATCCTAGCAGAAGACTGAAGTTTTATTCTCTGGAGAAGGTAAAAAGGATTCTTGTAGCTGGGGATCAGTAGGCACAGTGAGAACAGGGGAACAATCCTGAAAATGTGGGTGGATTAAGTGAAAGTTTGCTTATTAAATATTGAGACCTCAGACTTTCCCTAGAGCATGGTGGTGAAGACTGCCTATGCAGAAGAGTTTTCTGGTAAATCTGAGTAGCCCATGGGAAAGACCTAAAGACTGACAATTGAAGATCCCCACATAGAGCCCAGCTAGTGCACCCTCCACTGAATCCCACAGTTGTGAAAACTCACCCACAGGCACAGAACTTCCAGTGAGCTTATTAGGGTCCCAGCTTGAAATATCCCTAGAGGCAGTGTTCAATATAAAGACTAAATTAGTTAAAGCATTCAAAACGTTCAAAAACACTATCCTAAAAAAAAATTTAATGAGAAATTACTCATATCATAAACTTCTCTTCATCAAATATTTTAATAAATATTTAGAAGTACTACAACAGAAAAGTTTATTATTATAATGCTGTATTCTTGCAGTTTCACAACCAATTTTTTCTTGGTCCAATAATGTGCAAATGGATTTTTTGATCCACAAAAGACTCTTCAGGTGCTTCAACATCTCTACAGCTGTTCCAAACTTGACATCCCCTAAACCTTGGTAAATAGGGACCAATGCTTTGAAAGGGAACATTTGAGATGCAGAGGTCAGCATGATGCTGCCCCAGGCTTCCCAGTAGTCTCCCTTGAGAGCAGAAACCTTAACTAACCTCCACCCTCTACACCACCCCAATCCCCACCCTCACGCCCAACCAGCCTTCCCTACCTTGCCATTGAAAGTAGAGCTGCTGCTGCCACTTTGCTGGAAAAGGTATTTCATCATTCTTTAACAACAACAACAAAAAAAGCAGTTCACTATCACATGAGATGTAGAAAAACTTCCTACATTTAAAAAGGAATGGGGGGAAAGGTAATAATGTAACACTGACAGATGACCACATAAAATTTATAACCTTTCACACATTTCTCCCAAATACTCTATACATACATAAAATAATTAAATGATAAATAGCAATGCCAGTGAAAGAAACTGCAATTCTTTGAATGAATGCAATAAAAATCGAGAATAAAAGCACTCAAACCCTAGTATACAAAAGCAAAGTATGTGACTAGAAAGAGTAGTAGAGGAAATCAGCAAACATAGACACAAATTCATTCAGCTTCATCAGAAATAAAATAATTTCAAAGGAAAGTTCTTTGGTATAACTTATATGTATTAATTTGCCAAAGGGACGCTGATGCAAAATACCAGAAATCTGTTGGCTTTTATTATGAGCATTTATTTGGGGTAAAAGCTTAGAGTTCCAAGGCTGTGAAAAGTTAAAACCAAGGCCCCATAAGAGGTGCTTTCTCACCAAAGTCAGCTGCCACATGATGAAGCAAGATGGCAGGTGATCTCTGCCTCATCCCTTCTTCCCCTCTGGGTGTCTTATCTCAGGCCTAGCTGCTCTGCTTTTTTCCTGATTTCAGCTAAACCTGGCATAGGGCTTGGCTCTTAGCACTTCCTAAATCAGTCCCTGCTGTTGAGCTCTCTTCCCGAGTTCAGATGTAAGTTATCAGCCAAATGGATGGTCTCTCCCAGGGGCTTTGGCTGTTTGAAAAATTTCCTTCTGTCACATGGCAGGATCAAAACTAACAGAGCTCTCTCTTCTTATGGCTGTCTGTCTGCTTAATATGAGAACCAGAAAGGGAACAGAGACTCAACCTGAGACCCACATCACTGACACAGTCCAATAAAAATCCATAGAGCAATCTTAACAGTTAACCTAATCAAAGGTCCCTCAGCTGAATTTAATGCAATCAGAGGATATCATAACCAGGGGAATAGATTCATTTACAAACATAATATTTCTCTTTTTGGGATTCATAAAATAATCTCAAACTGCCACAGCATATAACATCTATTAAATAATATTTCATGTGAATAGACATCTAGTGAGAGCATGCCACAAAGAGTATGTCTCAAAAGCTATGTTGCAAGGTAATATTGATGCCTATTGGTCTGGAACTTTCTCATGAATACAGTAATGTGTGCAAATATAATGCATCTTAAACATAAGAAATGACCTCACTTAGCTGAATATTCCTCCACTGCTATTAACCAATTTTTCCCTCCTCCCCTTAATAGCAAAGTACCTAGGACAAATGTTTTACTTTTCCTGAAACTACTTCATCCTTCCCATTTCTTCTAATTGGGCTTCCAATCCCATCATTAATTGTCAACAATAACCTCTGCCTTGCTCAGCCAATCAACACATACTTTTTAATATAATAAATAAATGCATTAGTTAATTAGTTAATTAGTCAAGCAGGCACGCAAACACTGTGATCTCTCCATTCCAGGAAAAGCTGGATTAGTGCTCAGATGAATTCAAGTTAGGTTCTAGGCTTCCATTCTCTCTAAGCCTTTCTGGCATTAATGATTAGGCTCTCTTAATATGTTCTTAATAATCTTTATCTCTTCTTTTATCTCACTGAATTAATTTAGAAGATTTTTTTGGTCACCTTTGATTAGTTGTTCCATGGTCTGCATCTCTTTCTGCTTTTTAGTTTGTTCACTTGACTGAGCTATGTCTGATGATTTCTTAGTATGGCATGCAATTTCTTGCTGAAGTCTAGGCATCTATTTATCTTAATGGGTTTATTCTGTTGGTCAGTTTCTCTCTCTTGCCTAGAGTTTTATTTTCATTTGACTTTGTATTAAGGGTCTTCTTGGACACTTGTTTCCACTTTTTAGGGTTGCATATATTTAACTGAAAAAAATAAAAGAAGATAAAAAAAGGTTAGAAAAAGAGAAAGAAAAAATTAATAAAAAAGAAAAAAAGAAAAAACAAAAAATAAGCAAAACAGAACTGAAAAATAGGAAAAGGAAGAAAGAAAAAAAGGAGGAGAAGAGAAAGAAAAGAGAGAAAAAGAAACAGTAATAAAGAAGAAAGAGAAAATAAAAGAGAAACAAATGCCTTCATCTCAAGTCACAGGCTTTTGGCTAGGCTCTTTCTCATTAGCCACCCATACATACCAGTCAATCCCCCCATGGCCCACCTCTCCATAGATATCCAGATAATGAAAGGCAAAAAATAAAGGCCTTCCTCTCAAGCCTCTGACCCCTGTCTAGTTCCCCCCTTTCTAGCCAGACTGTCCCACTGCTGGTCACTCCTCCAGTGCTCATCTGGATCTCTTGCCTGATTGCCCCATTCCCTGCTGCTCCCCTAGTGTCTGTCTGGGCACCCCTACCCACTGCACTGATCATACCACAGCTGCCATTCAGCTGGTGTCCATTTGGACACCCATCACTGGCCAAATTGCCCTGAGGCCTGCCACTCCCTGGGTGCCTGGCTGGGCACCCTTCATTGGATCGATCACCACTGGTTCCTATGACTTCTCTTCTACATTATACCTAGCTACCTGGCTGGGCCACCTCTTTCCTGCTGCCTTCTCTGATCATTCCTATGGCCCTGCAACTTCTCCTAGGCCCAGAAAGACTGCCTGCCTTCCTGAAACTTCTGGAGGAGGCATGTGGCCTTCCATTCCCTACTGCACCATGTTGGATATCTACTTCAGGTATTTTGAGGCTTAGGTGTTAGGTGGGCATATAATTAAAATTGTTATATTTTCCTGATGTATTGATATATTGTTATTATTAAATGTCATTCTTTGTAATAATATTTCTTTTACTTTCTGCTGGACACTTTCAGTTCAACTATGTGTATCTACTCAGCCTCAGGTTAAGCTAGGTGCTTGTGGATGACTGGGGCAACTCTGAGTTTGATAAAGAAAGAATTTGAGATTCTCTGTCCTGTCAATCTGGGGAAAATAATTTCTGTTTGACCATCATCATCCATTCCTTATTCCATATTCATAAGCTGAGCAGCCATGCTGAGCCTCCACATAGTCTGCAATGCATCTGTCCTTGCCCCTGCTCACTTCTGCTGTGTCATTCTTCACCACTCCAACCACTCATATTCTCCAGTGCAGGTGCAGGGAACTCCACTCACTCTCTAAGGATTTTACCCTTATTCAACCTCCGGACATTTTCATTGGCTCTTTCCACATCCCACAAGTATCTGGCAGACAGCTTTTTGACCTCATGGTATCAGCACAGTGGTCTCTCTGACATGGTATCTCCCTGCCCCCAAGGCCCAGGGAATTCCCTTCCTCAGGACCTATCCCATCAGGCACACCTCACATGCAGAATTTGCTTCTTTATCTGATTCCCTCATTAAACTGAGGAAAAAGTTATGGCAGAGCATGGATGTGTTTTAATTGCTGTTTTACTCTCCAGAAGTAGCTCAGAGATAGATACTGGGGAAAATCCCATTAAAGTGTTAAAAGAATTAGTGAACAATTTATTATAAGTATATGAATATGCAACATTCTGGGCTCTGAGGCCCTGGAGGTTAGAAATATTCTGCAAGCTTCCATGAAGCAGATCACACTCTTTTGAGACTAGGTCACAGAGCATCCCCTTTCTGAGTTGTTAACATTGTCCAGTCATGAGGCTATGTTCAGCATGATAAAGGGCATATATGAAAAGCCCATGACTAACATTCTACTTAAAGATGGAAGATTGATTTCTTTCCTTCTAGGATCAGAAGCAAGACAAGGATGCCCACTGCCATCATTCTTATTCAACATTGTTCTTGCCAGAGTAATTAGGCAAGAAAAAGAAATAAATGGCATTCAAATTGGAAAAGAAAATTAAAACATTCCCTATTTGCATATGATGTGATATGGATACAAGATAAACACCCATAATTAACTAGTGTTTCTGTACAGAAAACGCCACAAAATATCTAGGAATAAATCTAATCAGGGATGAAAGGATTTACACACAGAAAACCACAAAACAGTGCTAGAAGAAATCAAAGAAGACCTAAAGAAATGGAAGGACATTCTGTGTTCATGCATTAGAAGACTAAATATTGTTAAGATGTCAATCCCATATTTTTATGAAACATTTATGTAACCTAAAGCTTCTTTAAAAATAAAAAAAAGTTTAAAAAATATGTCAATCCTGCCCAAAGCAATTTATAGATTCAACACAACTGATATCATAACCAACAATCTTCTTTACAGAAAAGAAAAAGCAAGTCAATCTTTCTGTGTTCTGTTGATTTCAGTTTCTGGATCCTGGCACCTTTTCTCTCATCTTCTGGGAATATCTCACTGAGCTTCTCTTTGTCTCTACATGATTCTCCCATTTATAAATGTCACCAGTAAGAATATTAAGACCCACCCTGGGTCTCACAAAATAATCATAGGCCCTTAAGTGAAGGAATTTAATCAAAAGTTCCCACCTACAATATATTCAACACAATCCCAATCAAAACCAACAACTTTCTTTGCACACACACAAATGGATTAGGTCTAATGATGTAATTTTCTGGGATCCACAAAGCTTCAAACTGCCATAGCTGCTATTAAAAACTGGATATTTACAAGTTTTGGAGTGGATGCATTGAAATAAGAACACTCATTCATTGCTGATGGGAATGTATAATGGTGCAGCCACTATTGTAAACGGATTGGCAATTTCTCAAAAAATTAAGTATAGAATTACCATATGACCCTGCAATCCCACTACTAAGTATATACTGAAAATATTTGAAAGCAGGGACTCAAAGAGATATTTTCACAGTGATGTTATAGGCAGCATCAATCACAATTGCCAAAAGATTGTAGCGACACAAGTATTCATAAAACAAATAATGGATAAAAAAAAATGTGGTATATACATTCAATAGAATATTATTCAGTTGTAAAAAGGAATAAAGTTCTGACCCAGGCAACAGCATGGGTGAATATTGAAGACACCATGTTGAGTGAAATAAGCTGGACACAAAGGACAATTACTGTATGATCTCACTGAAATAACATAATTAAAATAAGCAAGTTTATAGAGTCAGAATCTAGAATATCCGTTACCAAGGGATGGAGCAGGGATAGGGAATGTATTAGTTAGCCAAAGGGGTGCTAATGTGAAATACCAAAAATGGGTTGGTCTTTATAAAGGGTATTTATTTGGGGTAGAATTTCACAGATACCAGGCCATAAAGCATTAAGTTTCTTTTCTTACCACACTCCATTGCCACGTGTTAGAGCAAGACAGTTGCCGGCGTTTGCCAGGGTTCAGGCTTCTGGGGTTCCTCTCTTCCCGGGGCTGCATTTCTCTCCGGGCTTAGCTCCTGTTTCCTCCACAAGGTCAGCTGTAGATGATCAGGCGAATATCTTGCTTCTCTTCTCTTCTTTCCACATCAAAGTGGCTTCTCAAAAGACTGTTTCAACTGTCCTTTGCCTTGCCTTTTATATTCAATTCCCCACCCACCAAGGAGTGGGGCTCAATGCCCTAATCCTAAACTAATTATGCCCAGATTAACAGATCAGTTTACAAGCATGATTCAATTATATTTTTGGAATTCATAATTACATCAAAGTGCCACAGGGTTCCTACTCAGAATGATGGAAATGTTTTGATAATGGATGGTGGTGACAAGAACATAATTAACAGCATTGAGATATATATCTGAATGTGGCTAAAAGGTGAATTGTTAGGTTATATGTATGGTAAAAGAATGAAAAAATTGTTTTATAAACCCATGGAATGGCACTACATGAAGTGTGAACCCTACCTTAAACCATGGACTTAGTTAATAGTGTAATTATAAAAATGTGCTTTCATCAATTGTAACCAATATTCTACACCAATGCAAGCTGTTATCATACAGTATATGGGAATTCTGCATTTCATGTATGATTTTTCTGTAAACATGTAACTTCTCTAATAAAGAAAAAATGGTATTGACATCCAATAAAAGAAATTTTTCATGTAAAAAATAATTTAAGTAATTTATGAATTTTAAAAATAGTCACAATACAATGATCATGCCTTAAATCATTAACAATATGTGCCAAAAAACCCACCACAATATGTGCAATTAGAGCTGGGCATGAATAGCACAAGCTGCCTCAGAAAGAAGCCGGAGCCTCATGGGTTGGTCAATGTTTTCTGAGCTTCTATGATGTTCCAGACACAGATACTGCCATGTCCCAAACAGACAGAAAGTCTGCATTGCTTAGGAATGGATCCATCTTAAAGCTTCTGTTTTTTTTTATTTCAGTGATATTTTTGGCTCTACATGAAACAAATACATATTTATTAATAGTGTTTTCTTTTGCTGACATTTTCAGGAGATGTGCTGTGTAAATTGTGAATTTAGAAACAGTGGATTCACCCTATAACCCTTTATTTTTTATTGAACAAGGGAAGGTGTGCACAAACAAGTGAGTGAGTAAATTGTGGTTGATCACATAATTGTTCATGATTCCTCACACTGTTGTGTTTTTGTCCTTTGCCATGTGAGACTGTGCAGTCCCTCTCATTAGAGACATGTTTTTCACCCCATTGATGTTGGACTTGGCCAGTGGCATGTGACAAGATGTGAAGGGTACCAGTTTGAACCCAAGTCTTAAGAGGTATTAAAAGTTACCACTAAGCTCTCTTGTGGACTGTGATCCAGCATGAAAAGACAGGTCCTGAGAAGCCCACTGGCTGGAGATGAACTAAAAACACTTAGAGCAAGCATGAACTGAACCTGTAACTTGAAGCCAATCCCATGTAAATTCAGCAGAGCTATCCACCTGACCTGAAATATGTATAAATGAAAAATAAATGACCATTGGTGTTTTTAAAAAAGAAATAGTGACGTCAAACTTCCCAAATATGATGGAAAATATTAATGTACAGATCAAAGAAACAGTATAAAGTAGATTAAAAATATGGACCCTCCCCTAGGTAAATCATAGTCAAAAAATTGAAAGCCAAAGAAAATGAGAGTGTCTTTAAGGCAGAAAAAGAAAAACAACTCACCACATTCAGAGGAGCATGAAGATGATTAATGGCTGATATAATCATCAACAGTGGAGATCAAAAGAATGTAGGTTGACATGTTCAAAGAATTATAATGAAACTAAAACCAAGATTTTAATATACAGCATAAGTATTTTAAAAAAGTGAAGGCACAATTGATATATGCAAATGTTACTTTTTTGAAAAATGGACCTTAATTTCCTTCCCCTCCAGTGTGCCTAGATTTAGTGACTCAGTTGCAGTAAACAGAGGATAAAATAATAAATCTACTATAGTCCATAGTTGCTTCCCCATTATGTTTGTTCATTGATCAATCTTGAGAATTTTTGGATGGTGATGCCCACTCTGTTTCTGACTGAGAGAAGTAGACACCATGGGGCAGATGGGTGGAACTGTCTTTCTTGCAGTTGTAGATACTCTCTGTTTTGGGGGAAGGGCATTGTCCATCATCATCCTTTTGTTAGTTTTCCTGGGCTGAGTCCAATGAACTGGAGAGTACGTGCTGCAACTTTGCTGAGGTTCAGGGTTCAAACAGCATATGAACAGACTGAAGCACAAGCTGCCAGCAATGGAAGAAATTGTATCATTGATATAAAGGCAGTGAGCAACAGAGTTTCTGAGGAAAGGGAGAGGGAAAAATAGGTGAAACATGGGAGTATTTGGGGGACATTGGAACTGTCCTGCATGATATTGCAATGATGGATATAGGTCATTATATATTTTGTCAAAGCATGTAATGTGTGGGGCAAAGTGTAAATTATGTCAACTCTAGTCCACGGTTAGTAGCAATGCTTCAATATGTGTTCATCAATTGTAACAAAGGTACCACACTAATGAAAGATATTGCTAATGTGGGAATGTTTGGGTGGGAGAAGAGGTAGAGTATATGGGAATCCCCTATATTTTTGATGAAACATCTATGTAATCTAAAGTTTCTTTAAAAATTTAAAAATAAATAAATAAATGCAACATCATATTCTGGATTGGATGCTCAAACCACAAAAAGGACATTGTTGGAAAATATTGGTGAAAACAATAATTCTGTAGTTTATGATATAATAATGTTTATTTCTCATTTTTGACAAATATACCATGGTTATATGAGATGTTAACAATAGAGGATGCTGTTTGAAGTGAACACAGGACTGCTGTATGATCTTTGCAATGTGTACTTTTTCTTCTGTGATCTAATATAGTTTCAAAATAGAAAATTTTTCTTTAAAAATAGGGTGAAATAAACACATTTCAAGATTTTAAATACAACAGAGGGATTTTTTGCAAGACTTCTCCTAGAATAAAAACTAAAGAAACTCCTACAGGTGAAAGGAAATTGCACCAAATAATAAAAAGAGCACTGGACAGGGTTAATAAGAGGGTAACTATAAAAGCGTGTTGCATGCATCCCCTTTACTTTTCCTAATTTAAAAAAATGCATAATGCACCACTATTCAAAATAAACTAATATTGGACTTGAATTTTGTGCAAGATTAAGGTCAATGTAAATTAGTTCTTTTACAACTTTAAGAATTTGAATTTTACACCCACAACAAAAGTAGGAGGGTGTGTGTTCATCTAATCTTAGATAAGTTTGTACACTTATTGGAACTGTTTTATTGATGTGGAAATAGATATCTTCTCTTAACTGAAATTACT
Organism: Tolypeutes matacus; assembly: GCA_026826555.1. Taxonomy (NCBI): domain Eukaryota; kingdom Metazoa; phylum Chordata; class Mammalia; order Cingulata; family Chlamyphoridae; genus Tolypeutes; species Tolypeutes matacus. The sequence continues at coordinate 548,458 of JAKSZT010053994.1, forward strand.
TACAAAAATAATTCATCTATGATTTGGTATTTAAAAATAATGTCATGATCTAATGAAAAGAAAAGAAAATTGTTTTTCAACATGCACATTTATTTCATTTTCACTTATGTGCAAAAATCTACAAATCTATCCCTTCTTCACACTGATATCTAAAATAATTCACAAAAATTTGATGATATTCATGCCATCTTTTCTTTGCCCATCTCTTAGATGTGTGCAGTTGTTAATTGAAATTTCCTTGAAAGTGTCCCTAATGGTGCTTGATATAGATCATAAGCTCCTGGGAGCTAGGACTTGTTTAGACTCATTCCTGACTCAAGTACATGCAAAGAAAATATATTCCCTCATGACATTATGCCTGGGAGTGTGGCATAAAAGCTAACCAAAAGGTGTGAATTTTTCCATTAGGTCACTTACAAGTGCTTTGTATTGAGGAAATGAGAGCAATCACCAGTTGACATGAGGAGATGAGCATCAGATTCATGTGATGTGGCTGTTTGAGAGAAGTTTGAATTTCCCAATATTTTCCATCTTTGGGCCAGGTATGAGTTGGATAAAGGTTTGGAAGCAGGACAATGGCAAATCCAGCAGTTGTGGCTTGTCAATACATAAGAGACTAATTCAATTCAGTTAATGTAGGTATAGATTGGACATCTGTGTAAATATCCAAGGGAAAGGGGTGATGTATTTGGATTTAATTCTCCATGTAGTCTTTTGGAGGGCAAGAGGGGCAGGCACTGTTAGGGTAGGAGAGACTGAGAAAATAAGGATGATGAATAATGACAATGGGGGAGGGAAAGAGAGTGGAGGGCATGAATAGATAGCACATTCGGAGGTCAGCAGAAATTTTCTGTTTCACAAAGGAGAGCACATTGCATGGGTACCTCAGTGAGGCCCCCTGTTTGGCAAGAGAGGTGATATTAGAAGGAAATTTAATTTTGAGGCAATTTGGATTTATTGGAATGGATCCCACAGGTAATTCACATGGTAAAATTAGTATTACAGTTATGGGGGGGGGGGGCATAAATTTTACAGGTATCACCAAGCAAGGTTAGGTCATACGGCAAACAAACTGCACTATCTGGAAAATCACTCATTCTGGTGGGTCTCAATTTTTAAAACAGGACTTGACAGTGTGATTAGCCACTGAAAACTTGAGGGAGTCAGCAGTCTTTCATGGATGGTAAGCCTTTCCCAGCTCAGGTGTAGTTGGGACTCCTGACAATTGTTTAGGTTGCAGGAGTGAGTGATCCCCAACATTGAAATCTTGGGCCAGGAACTATTTAGTCTGAGGTGATGCCATCTGGAGCAGTGAGCTCCTGGGCTGAGACGATGTCATTGGGATGTGGGGCAGGGGTACCCTTCCCAGATGGAGACCAATTTGGATTGATGAGGGTCATGTTTTTTTTAAGCTCTATGACATTAAAATGAGGCTGAACTGCTGTAGAAGTTTTTTCTATGTGGACAATTTATTTAGCACTCAGAATCCCTTTCACATTCATCACTGTTGAAAAGGAAGTGTCACCTTCCTGCTCATCCTACTTTAACTCAAGTCACAATAGTTTTAGACACAAAAGTTTTAATTTTCTCTCAAAATCAAGTTTTAACTATTTGAAGTTTCTGCTACAGCAAGGAGATTTTGTTGAAGAATGTATTGAATAGTTTTCATTCTGTTAGTACAAATTAATATCCTTTCTTTTTAAAAAGTTAGACATTTTTGGTTTTAAATTTCATTTTCATCAGAGAATAACAGTAAGGCATCATAAATATTTAGGTTCAAATATAAAGTCCAAAACCATCAGATACCTGGAGGCATTCCACCATCACAGGCTTCACTCACATGTCATGGGATGTGGAGTGCTGTGCTCTCTTTGGCACAGTGTACACAGCCACTCATAACTTCTTCACCACAATGTCCATTTTGCTGGCACAGTTAAAGTAGCTTTGCAATGGGCAGGACTTAAGGCTGCTCTAGTTGTTTTACATATTATGCATGATAAGTTGTGGCACAATAATTATGATATAACAACTGATCTGCAAAAATAAAACAAACAAATGTATTTTACATCATTTGATTATCATACAAAAATAGGCACATCTATTTTTAACACAGTATCAATTAGTATCTAATTTTTTAAAAATGTAAATTAATAAAATAATTACTAATGGAGTTGATATGAATGTGTGAAGGAAGAAAAGTATAGAAAAAATGCTCAAGCTAAAAAACAATAATGAATTTAGAACAATTTGTAATAAAAAAGCAGATAATTGAAAGAAAAAGAGAAATATTACATTTTCAATGGCATGTTATGCTGTTATACTTTAAGAAGATTGGGGCTAGTTTCCAATCACAGACTATAAAATGTTTAGTAAAAATAATTCTATTTGTATTCATTGAAAATGGTCCTCACTTTCTAGTCAACAAGCTGGCAGAAACACTGGGTTTATGAAGTAGATGAATTTCCTAAGACATTTTTATAAAAACTCCTGTCTCTTTAAATTCAGAGACATTTTTGTACAATTTTTAAGAAAAGATATATTTACTTTTTATTTATTCCCCTCACTTGCTGTCTGTGTCCATTCACTAGGTGATCCTCTCTATCTGTTTCCTGCCTTCCCATCTCATCCTTCTCCTCCAGTATCCATGGGATTTTATCATAGGGACCCCTGATGTGGGAGAGAGGCACATTGCCACCTTTGCCACCTCAGTTCTGGTTTCTGGTGGATCTCATCTTGGCTCTTTCCTGTGTCTCTCCTTGCTGTATCATCATCTTCCTCTGTGTCTTGGCAGGACCTGGCTCACCATGTTGGAGCATGTGGGCCAGTGGCTCACTCTGTGGGCCTTGCTTGCCTGCACACCTTCTATTTTTATTTTACCAGGAGGTCCCAAGTCCCTCCATATGGCAGACAGATGCCCAACCATTTGAATCACACCTGCTCCCCTATGGTACAATTTTAAAAAAGGGAAATAATTCAAATATCATCATCTCTTCTTTATATATAAATGTAAAACATGTTATTTTGAAAATAAAATTGTTTTAGAAAATGAAATAAGCTAAATGGACAATTTACTAAAAAAATGTTTAAAATCTTAATTAAGATGGCAATTTTAGAAACTCTAAATAATAAAATCAAATTGGAAAATATCATACCAAGGTATGAATCTTCATGTGCAAAGCCTGTTTCCAATACACAGTGGGGATTTAACACCCTATTTTTGAAATCTGAGATGTCACTCTTATTATTACCATAATATCAATATCAAAAGCACCTCTAGGTTTAATTATTTACAGCAAATGCTTTAAAGTTAGTTCATATCATTTAAAAGTTAGCCCTATGGTCTAAAGGGAACTTCATGATTTTAAACAGTGATCTAAAGCTCCCCCCAAAAGGTGATGTAAAATAATAAAACACAGTCTTGGAACACTGACCCTGCATCAGTTGAATCCCATTAGAGAAGATAGAAAGTAACAAGGAAAACAAGGAAACCTACTAATCTTTTTTGGAGCATTAGCAGTTGTTTCTGGAAAAATAGTAAACACTAACTTGTTCATTTTCCTGCTGTCTGCTTCTCTGGGTTGCTGATCTGATCAAGAATCAGGGAACTGTTAGTATGTGGTAGGAAAAATGAATGCAGACAAAATAGAGCAACAAAATCTGATTATCTCCACCACAGTTATAGGAGGATGTCTATCAGCAAGTCCCCTAAAAATGAATGAGCCCTATAAGGCCAGAAAGACATAAAACCCAAAATTTATGCATTTTTCCTTCACATTTAAAAAGATGTGAAGGAAGTGTCACTCAACAGGTTTCTAAATAGTGCAAATTTCAATTATTATTCTTACATGTGAATCATTAGAGCTTCAAAAGCCTAGGTTAGCAATATCAATTCAGAGGGAAAAAATGTACAGCTTCCTTCCAAATGTTCAGAAAATACTATATTTAATCCTCATTTGCTAGTATCTCAGTAGATATCCATATTTTGGCCCTACTTAAAAATCTGCTTAGTTCCTAGAATGCTTACTCTGCCTAAATTCCCTGTAAGAAAAAAAATGGAAATGAAGATGAAAGGTACTCTAGTGTCCCTGAGGCTTCATGAGGGGCTGGCTCAGAAGTACATTCTGCTCTGCTCCAGCTCTGCTCAGCAGGTTGCAATGGGTCCCTCTTCTGATGCCAGTGTGCCCTGCTGAGCAGGTCAACTTTGTTCACCAAGAGTGAGAGCCCTTGGAAGACAGTGATGAAATCACTGCCTTTGATGTACACATTGGGTAGCCAGCAAAAGTAGCAACATTTCCAGTTTTACATGTGCTCAGAGAGCCATGGCAGAACACCATGCTGGTAGACCAGGTTGGAAAACTATTCCCTAAAATACTGCTACAAGCTGTTATCCTGACTGTCTGTGTGCTGAAGAGGGACTGAATTCAGTTTTCTTTATAAATCAAAATGAGATTTTACTATTATAAAAGAAAAGTAAATAATATAAATTAAAATTGATTACATTTATATTAGAATGATTTCAAATATTGTCCATTGGATCTGATATTCTGATTCCATAAGACATTCATATGAGTGATGTTTGAATTAAAGGCACTGCAGTCATATCTTCTTATCAAATGCTGGCAAAATAAAACAATCTTGCTTACCAAAAAATCCCCATACCAATATCAAGCAAGAAAGAAAACAATTTATTACTGGTAAAGAATGATCACGTTTACATGCATATAAAGTAGCATGCCAGTGATTACTATGTCTGGACAGAATTTCATGAAAATTTATAGAGTAAAGAGAAGAAAGAACAAAGTGATTGCACTTTGTGACTGTCCCCTGTAAACCCAGTGCTGGAATTGAATCTAGTTCCCAACAAAAGACATGTTTAGGTCCTAAAACAAGTACTGTGGTTGTGAACCCATTTGTAAATAAGATATTTGAATATGGTATTAGTTAAGGAGAGACCAAACTGAATGAGGTTGGGCCTTAGTCCAATAAGACTGAAGTTCTTATCAGCAAAAATTGGAAACCAGAGAAGCCAGAGAAGGAAAGAGAGAGATTTTTCCTTGAGATGAATGCAGAGATGTATCTACAAGATAAAGAACCCCAAGGATTGCTGGCAAGCTGGTACCAGAACACTACAGCTTCTGGGAAAGCATGGCATGTGCATACTCTGATGTTGAGTTGCTAGCCTTCGAAGTCATGAGACAATAAATTCCTGTTATTTAAAGCCACCAGTATGCCTTTTTGTCTGAAAAACTCTAGTAAACTAAGCCAAGCAGTGAGTGGCACCAGAAATAATTTTGAAAGTATGTTTACAGTTCCAAAGTTTAGATGGCTCAAGACATTACCGTGTAAAATCAAAAGTTCAGTATTCCTATTGGGCTTATTATGTTTACAAGGAGATAATCTAAGGAGGGAGAATGGGAAGCAACTGCCCCTTTCCTCTTTATTAAACAAAGGAAATTTCATCCTTTTACCCTTACACACCCGAGAAAAGTAATTTGAATGATACTTGTTAAGAATCTGAGTACTCAAGAGAGCAATGTTTGTGTGTGTGGGTGTTTATACATGGGTTTCACACTTTATTAACCAATTTTATGGATTGATGTTAATAAAGCATAAATCCACCCAAAATGTACAATCAATGGTATTTTGTATAATCACATTGTTGTGCATTCATCAATTCAATCAGTTTTACAGTTTTAGAGCATTTTCATTAGTCCAGTAATAATAATAATAGTAAAAACAAAACAAAACAAAACTCATCACCTCTCAGTCTCTCTATGCTTCCCCTGCTATACATAGCTGCTATTGCATTCCCTTCTATCTAGTTTATTTATATTTATATTTTGTAAAAGCAGTCATATATGCAATATCACCAATATTCATATTTTACATGAGATTCCACTGTTATACTGTCCCACATTTTTAAGCTTTCCTTCTAATAATATAAATGTTCTTAGGATTTTCCTTTCCACCACTGTCATACCCATATAACAGTTCTGCTAACCACAAACAGCACAATCTGCTCTCATCATTTCCATTCATTTTCAAAAATTTACAAACAACCTTTTAACCAATTCTTCACAGATTAACAATCAGCTTTCCATTCTCTACCACCATTATATTTTCTGGTGACCTATATTCTAATTATTAATTCCATGAGCTTATATAACATCTTGAATTCATAATAGCACAATCATGTAGTATTTGTCCTTTTGTGTCTGGATTGCTTCACTCAAAATAATGTCCTCCAGTTTCATCCATGCTGTCATATGCTTCAAGACTTCAGTTTTTCTTACCACTGCATAATATTCCATTGTGTGTATAGAGCACAATTTGTTTATCCATTCATCAGTTGATGGACACCTGGGTTGTTTCCAAATTTTGGAAATTGTGAATAATACCACTGTGAGCATCTGTGGGCAGATGTCCATTCATGTCACTGCTCTCAGATCTGGGTATATACCCTGCAAAGTTATTGCCAGGTCACACAGAAAGTCTATATTTAACATCCTTAGAAACGGCCAAACAGTCTTCCACAGTGGCTGTACCATTCTACAGTTCCACCAAAGTTATTAAGTATCACTTATAATGATCTCTCCACATCCTCTCCAACATTTACAGTTTTCCAACTTTTTAATAGTGACCAGTCTAAAAGGTGTAAAATGATATCTCATTGTAACTTTCATTTGAATTTCCCTAATTGATGGTGATGTTGCACATTTTTTAATGCATTTCTTCACTATTTGTATTTCTTCTTTGGACAATTGTCTTTTCAAGTCCTTTGCCCATTATAAAATCTGAAAGTTTGTCTTTTTATTATGGAATTGTATGATCTCTTTGTATATCATGTATACTGACCCTTATTGGATTTGATATTGCCAAATATTTTCTTTCATTGAATTGGCTGCTTTTTCACCCTTCTGACAAAGACCTTTGAGGTGCAAAAGTGTTTAATTTGGGGAGGTCCAATTTATCTATTTTTCTTTTGTTGCTTGTGCTTTGGCTGTAGGGTTTAAGAAACTACCAAACTACCACCTACCACAAGATCTTGAAGATGTTTCCCTACACTTTCTTCTAGGGGTTTTATCATTGTTAATTTTTGTAAAAGGTGTGAGATAGGGGTTGTTTTTCTTTCTTTTGGATATGGGTATCAAGTTCTCCCAGCACCATTTGTTGAATAGAATGTTCTGGCCCAGCTTAGTGCATTTCTCTCTCTAACCTAATTGCTCTAGTTAGTAATTCTAGCAAAATATTGAATAATAATGGTGACAGTCGGCATTCTTGTCTTGTTCTTGATCTCAGTGGGGAATTGTCCTGTCTTTCACCATTAAGTACAAGGCTATCTATAGGCTTTTCATACATGCACTTTACCATATAAAGACACCTTCCTTCTATTCCTATCTTTTGAAGTGTTTGTATCAAGAAAAGGTACTGTATTTTATCAAATGCCTTTTGTGCATCAATTGAGAGGATCATGTGATTTTTCTTCTGCAAATTATCACTATGTTTTATTACAGTAATTGATTTTCTTGTTTTGAACCATCCTGTCATAGTGTGGAGAAAACCCACTTGATCATGGTGTATAATTTTTTTAATGTCCTTTTGAATTCAGTTTGTAAGTTGTGTGGATTTTTTTTTTTTTGAGGATTTTTGCCATCTATATTTGTTAGAGATATTGGTCCATAAGTTTCATTTTTCACAGTATCTTTATCTGGTTTAGGTATTAGGGTGATGGCTTCATAGAAGAGTTTTGCTGCATTCTTTCCTGTTCAATTTTTTGGAAGAACTTGAGTAAGATTAGTATAAGATCAATTTGAATGACTGGAAAAATTCACTGGGAAGCCACTTGGAGCCAGGTTTTTCATCTTTGGAATGTTTTTGATGACTGTTTCAATCTCTTCACTTATAATTGGTTTGTTGAGGCCTTCTATTTCTTCTAGGGTCACTGTAGATGATTCATGTGTTCCTAGGAATTTGTTCATCTAATCTATATTTTGTAGTTGTTTGGCATGCAATTTTTCATAAAATCCTCTTATGATTCCTCTTATTTTGCAGGGTCATTGGTGTTGTCCTCCCTCTCATTTGTGATTTTATTTATTTGTGTCTTCTCTCTCTCTCTCTCTCTCTCTCTCTCTCTCTCTCTCTCTCTCTCTCCATCAGTCTAGCTAACAGTTTGTTGATTTTGTTGATCTCAAAGAACCAATTTTTGTTTTTGTTGATTATATTTTTTCTCAATTTCATTTATTTCTGCTCTGAGCTTTCTATTTCTTTTCTTTGCCTTCGTTTGGGACTGCTTTGGTGTTCTTTTTCTAGTTCCTCCGGGTGTTCAGTTAGATCTTCAATTTTAGCTCTTTATTATTTTTTAATGTAAGCTTTGAGGGCTAAAAATTTCCTTCTCAGCACTGCCCTTGCAGTGTCCCAGAGGTTTTGATATGTTATGTACTTATTTTCATTCATCTCAAGATATTTGCTGAATTTGCTTGCAATTTCTGCTTCTATGCACTGATTATTTAAAAGTGTGTTGTTTAATCTCCATATATTTATGAATTTCTTTTTTTCCCATCCATTATCAATTTCCAGCTTCATTCTGTCATGATAAGAGAAAGTGTTTTGTATAATTTCAGTCTTTTAAAATTTATCAAGACTTGCTTTGTGAGCCAACATATGATCTCTCTTGGAGAAGGATCAATGAATGCTTAAAAAGAGTATATACCCTACAGTTTGGGGGTCCAATTCTCTATAGATGTTTGCTGGGTCTAGTTCATTTATCATATTATTCAATCTCTGTGTTTCTTTTTCACTATATTTTTTATTTATTTTAAAAATATATTTAGATTACATAAGGGTTTCCCATAAGGGTTTCCCATATGCCCCACTCCCCAGACCTCCCACTTTTCCCCCACATTAATATCTTCTTTCATTAATGTGGTACATTCATTGCAGTTGAACACATCTTGGAGAATTGCCACTAATCATGGACTGTAGTTTACATTGTAGTTTACACTCTCTCCCACTCAATTATGTAGGCTATGGCAGAATATATAATGGCCTGTATATGTCAACACAATGCCATTCAGATCAATTCCAAGTCCTGAAAATGCCCCTATATTATATCTTTTTCCCTCTCCCTAACTTCAGCACCTCCACTGTCCACTCTTTCCACATCAATGATAAAATTTCTTCCATTGCTAAAATCACAATAAGTCTATAGTAAAACACCAGTAAGTCTACTCTAGTCCATATTTTATTCCCCAATCCTGAGGATTCTGGGATGATGATCCCACTCCACCTTTAATTCAGAGGAGACTTTGATCCCATATGGCTGATGGATGGGACTCTCTTGCTTGCAGTTTTAGGCACTCTCAGTTCCTTGATGTGGTGATTGTCCATCCTCACCACCCCATCAGCTGTCCTGGGTTAGACCAATGAACTGGAGAGTAGGAGCTGCAACTCAATTGAGGCTCAGGGCCCAGCTGGCACATGGACAGCCCAGAGATTCAAGTCTCCTGGACAGACACCTACCAACTCCAGCACCAACTATAGGTTCAAACAAAAGGGACAGAAGAGGCATGTGTAGAGAAGTCACATCTGAGTCCAAATTTGTCACACTCAGGAGCACAATCCCCAGAGTAGGGCCCACTGGCAAGGCACCAAACTTTGTAACTATCTGCCATGACCACAAGATCTGGGTGTCACAAGAGACTTCAGGAGCCCTACTGTTTGTGATAGTGTCCACTTTGGCAATCTATGAGATCCAGCTGAGATGTGCATAAGTGTTACCTCTCTGATGACCTCCCAAATCACTTTGAAGTCTCTTAGCTATATAAACTCATTTGTCTTTACTTTCCCCCCTTTTATTCAATGTCTTTTTCCAGTTGTGTCACCAGCTGGTTCTTGGTAGTAATCCCTCAATTCCAGGGAGGTTCATCCCTGGGAATCATGTCCCTCACTGGGGGGAAGGTACTGCATCCACATGCTGAGTTTGGCTTAGAGAGAGGCCACATTTGAGCAACATGGAGGCTCTCAGTAGGTAACTGTTAGGCACCCTACAACACTGGGCCAAGTTGCAAATTCAAAAGCAAAAGGCTCATAAGCATCATCATCAATATCAAGGGCCCATTAATGGACTATGCTTCTTCACTAGTCATTGCCCATGTACTTTGGGGATTGTTGCTGTTCCATTACAGAATATGGCAGAGCTCCCCAGGGTGGAGATTCAACAATCCTTTGGCTGTTTTGTGACTCTTTATGCATTATGGCAATGCCCCATGAACACTTGAACATTTTATATACACTATATGTATGCCCAGGTGAACTTCCTCCCATGAATCCCCTATCAGAGACACCCCACACCATTGATCCTCCACTGCCTTAGTTGTAACCCATCTGTGAAAACTTCTTCAAAACTGAAGCTGAGAATGTCAACAAATTCAATTAATAGGAAAATGAAATGATAATGATAGGTTTAAACATAAGAAATGAAATACATAATAATTTAGAAAAACTAAAACTAAAATAAAGTAAAAAAAGTGGGGTATTAAAAACATGAAAAATCTTTTAAAAATATTTTTGATGTTTTGCCTTTCATCACTGTAATATCTGTTGCCCTGTATGTACAGTGGCATTTTTTTAAATTTCTTCCCCAGTGTCTTACTTTTTCTTTGGCTTCATAGAGGTTTTAGGTCACATTAAAGTTACATATAGAATATAGGGGTCTCTCATATGTCCAACATCCTTCCCCTTCTCCCCCTTCAATATTAATAACCATTTTACATGTGGGTTGTACATGTGTTACAACTGATGTACAGTTATTGAAACATAGCTACCAACTATGGTCAATAGTTTACATTATGGTTTACATTTTAGACCATACATATTTATAAATTTTTGGTGAAATTTAACATGGTCTGTATCCATCATTGAAAGGTCATGCAGAACACTTCCATTACCCCCAAAATATCCCCTCTTCCATATATTTTATTCCTCCCTCCCCTTCCCCTTGGAGTCCATGGTGACCACTAGGCTTCACTCCTTGAAGGACAAATTACATAGATATTTGCTGCAAAACTGAGGGCATGACACACTAGTCTGACCTCCCCTATTAGGAACTGCTCATGCTCTCGAGAGACACTCTCCATCTGTTTGAGAACATATTGGTCCTGCCGAGCATGGGAGTCCAACTCCTTCTCACTCATGTGGCTGTCCCCCACTGATACAGCACACTATGACAAAATGATCATTCGCACATTCTCTCAAAGATTGCCTCAGGTGTACCCTGTCCCAAATGCCCCACAATCAAACAATCTAAACCAGTAACTTTTCCTTGTTATATTGCCAAAAGGGTCTTCTCATCATTGTAGTTTCACTCACATACCCATGAAACCCCAATATTCAACTGCTCCCTTCCCCACCCCTCTCACCAGTTTAAGGGACAGTCCAACCCATCATCCCCAACCTACCCCCTGTCAACTTGCACCACCCAACCCAATAGTATCCCCACATCCCTGTAATATCCCTTTACTGCCCAACTACTTACTTCCACCTTATCATAGTTTTCACCTGTACGAGTGCTGGCTCACAACCTTCTTTTCTCTTTCTGTAGAAACGTATCTTCCAGTCTCTAGCTCTATGAGTCAGCTAGATTTGCTTAATTCATATGAGTGAGGTCGGGTAATATTTCTCCTTGCAAATACTATGCTTGCAACATAACGTCCTCAAGATTCATCCATGTTATCCCATGTGTTAGTATGTATTCCTTTTTTCAGCTGAGTAATATTCCATTGTATGTATGTACCACATTTTGTTTATCCATTCATCTGTTGATGGGCATTTGGGTTGATTCCAACTTTTGGCAATAGTGAATAATGCTGCTATGAATATTGGTGTGCATATATTTGTACATGTCCCTGCTTAGTGTTCTTCTGAGTATATACCCAGCAGTGGAATTGCTGGTCATATGGCAGATCTACAGTTAGTTTTTTGAGGAAAACTAACTTTTTCCTCAAAAAACTAACTGTAGGACTGTCCTTCACAATGGCTGGAACATTCCACATTCCCACCAACAGTAGATGGGGGTCCCCATTCCTCCACATCCTCTCCAATATTTGTAATCCTCTGTTTTTTTAATGGCTCCCAGTCTAAAGTGTGTAAGATGGGATCTCATTGTAGTTTTGATTTGCATTTTCCTAATAGCTATTGATGTTGAGCACCTTTCATGTGCTCTTTAGCCATTTGTATTTCTTCTTTGTAGAAGTGCCTGTTCAAATAATTTGCCCATTTTTTAATTGGTTGTTTGTGTTTTTATTTTTGAGATATAAGATTTCTTTGTATATGCTGAATATTAGGTTCCTATCAGATTATGGTTACCAAATATTTTCTCCCATTGCATAGGCTATCTTTTCACTTTCTTGACAAATTCCTTTGAGGTGCAAAACGTTTTAATTTTTAGAAGGTCCCATTTACTCTTTTTTCTGTCACTGTTCATGCTTTGGGTGTGAAGTTAATGAAGCCATTTCCTATTACAAGGTCCAGTAGATGCTTCCCTACATTATCTTCCAAGGTCTTTATGGTCTTGGCTCTTATATTTAGATTTTTGATCCATCTTCAGTTGATTTTTGTATAAGGTGTGAGGTGTTCCTCCCTAATTCTTTTAGATATGGGTATCCAGTTCTCCAAGCCCCATTTGTTGAAGAGACCATTCTCTCCCAGTTGAGTGGGTTTGGTGGCCTTGTCAAATATCAGATGATACTGTATATGAGAGGATCTATATCAGAACTCTCAATTTGGTTCCATTGGTCTGTATGTCTATCCTTGTGCCAATACCATACAGTTTTGATCACTGTAGCTTTGTATTATATTTTAAAGTCAGGTAGTCTGGGCATACATATAAGGTATATATAAATGTGTTCAAATGTTCATGCAGCATTGTCACAGTGGGTGGAGACTCACACAATACCTGAGATAATATTGGATTCCCATCCTGGAAAGCTCTTCCACCTTCTCTAATGGAGCAGCAACAGCCCCTGAAGTGCAGGGGCAATGACTGGTGAAGGAAGATGATCCATTGATGGGCCCTTGATATTGATGACTATGCTTATGAGCCTTTTCTCTTGGAATTAGCCTATTATTGTGAGGTGCTTAAGAATTGCCTCCTGAGAGCCTCCTTGTTGCACAAATGTGGCCTCTTTCTAAGTCAAACTCAGCATATAAATACATTACCTTCCCCCCAGTAAGGGACAAGCCTCCTGGGGATGAGCCTCCAGGCATGAAGGATTACTACCCAGTCCCAACTAGCAATGAACCTGGAAAAATACCTCAAACAAAAGGGGGAAAATGTAAAGACAAATGAGTTTATATGGCTAAAATATTTCAAAGTGAGTCAGAAGGTCATCCCTGAGGTAAAGTTTATGGACATCTTAGCAGCATCTCATAACCTGCCAAAGTGGATACTACCCAAAATAGTAGTGCTCCTGAGGGCTCTTGAGATACCCAGATCCTCTGGTCAGGGCAGATAGCTCCAGAGTTTGGTGCCTTGCCAATGGTTGATACTTTGGAGTTTGTCTTCATGCGAGTGACAGAGTTGGACTCAATTATGGCTTCCCTACATATGGCTCATCTGTCCCTTGTATTTAAACCTATTCTTGGTGATGGAGTTTGTAGGTGTACACCCACGAAACTGGAGTCTTTGGGCTGTCCATGTGCCAGATGGGCTCAGAACCTCAGCAAAATTGCAACACCTACTCTCCAGTTCATTGGACTCACCCAGGACAACAAGGAGGTAAAGATTTGTCAACCACCATACCAAGAAAACAAGAGAGCCTACAATTGCAAACAAGAGAGTCCCATCCATTGGCTGTATGGGATCAAAGCCTCCTCTCAATTAGAGGTGGAGTGGGCATCACCATCCCAGAATTCTCAGGACTGGGGAATGAACTATCAACTAGAGTGGACTTACTGGTATTCTATTAATGACATATTGTGATTCAAGCATTGGAAGAAATTACAACATGATGTGGAGGCAGTGACTACGGGAGGCTCTGAGGGCAGGGAGTGGGAAAAAGAGTTGTAATACAGGGGCTTTATGGGAATTCAGGAAACATCTTGAAAGACATTGGAATGAAAGATATAGGCCATTTTATATTGTCACATAACATGCAGAACTATGTGGGAGAGTGTAGACAACAATGTGGACTATGGTCCATGCTCAGTGGCAAAGACCCAGGATGCATTTATCAATTGCAATGAATATGCCACACTAATGAAGGATGTTTATGTGGGAAGGTGTGGGAGGTGTGGGGAGTAGGGCATATTGGAATCCCTATATTTTTGTGTGTAATATTTATGTAATCTAAGTCTCTTTTTTAAAAAAATTAAAAATTATTAAAAAAATAAAGTCAGGTAGTGTGATTCCTCCAATTTCATTTTTGTTTTTGAATATGTTTTTGGCTATTTGGAGGCTCTTGCCCTTCCAAATAAATTTCATAATTAGTTTTTCCAATTCAGCTAAAAATGCTGTGTTGATTTTTATTGGGATTGCATTAAATCTGTATATTAGTTTGGGTAGGATAGAGATTTTAATGATATTTAGTCTTCCTATCCATGAACAGGGAATATACTTCCATTTATTTAATTCTTCTTTGATTTCTTTTAATAGTGCTGTGTAGTTTTCTGTGCATAAGTCATTTATATCTGTAGTTAAATTTATTCCTAGGTATTTGATTTTTTAAGTTACTATTGTAAATAGTATTTTTTTCTTGATTTCCTCCACAGATTGCTCATTATTAATGTATAGAAATGGTACCGATTTTTGCACATTGATTTTATAACCTGTGACTTTACTGAATTTATTTATAAGTTCTAGAAGTTTTGTTGTAGGGTTCTCAGGGCTTTCTATGTATAGGATGATGTCGTCTGCAAATAGTGAAATTTTTACTTCTTCCTTTCCAATTTGGATGCCTTTAATTTATTTTTCTTGCCTCAGTGCTCCAACAAATTATTCTACAACAATATTAAATAGGAGCAGTGATAGTGGGCATCCTTGTCTTGTTCCCAATCTTAGAGGGAAAGCTTTAAGGATTTCACCATTGTACGGGATGTTAGCTGTGTGTTTTTCATATATACCCTTTATCATGTTCAGGAAGTTTCCTTCTATTCTTAACTTTTGCAGTCTTTTTACCAGGAAAATGTGCTGTAATTTGTTGAATGCTTTTTCTGTGTCTATAGAGATGATCATGTGATTTTTTTCCTTTTGATTTATTTATGTGGTGTATTACATGGGTTGATTTTCTTATGTTGAACCATTCTTGCATACCCAGGATGAAATCCACTTGGTCATGTTGTGCAAGTTGTTTGATGTGTTGTTGAATATGATTAGCAAGTATTTTGTTGAGGAGTTTAACATCTACCTTCATTAAAGCGATTGGTCTGTAATTCTCCTTTCTTGTGGTGACTTTGATTGGCTTTGGTATTAGGGTAGTGCTGGCATCAAAGAATGAGTGAGGCAATGTTCCTTCTACTTCTATTTTTTGGAAGAGTTTAAGCAGGATTTGTGTTAGTTCTTTCTGTAATGTTTTGTAGAAATCACCTGTGAAGCTGTCCGGTCCTCCATTTTATTTAGTTGGGAGTTTTTTTGAAGAATGATTCTATCTTTTTACTTGGGATCAGTCTGTTGAATTAATCAATTTCTTCTTTCATCAATGCAGGCTGTTTGTGCTTTTCTAGGAATTTGTCCATTTTCTCTAAATTATCCTTTTTGTTGGCATATAGTTTTTCAAATTATCCTCTTATGATATTCTTTATTTCTCTGGTGTCACTCATAATATCCCTTTCCTCATCTTATTTTGTGTATTTGCATCTTCTCTCTTTTTTTCTTTGTTAGTCTAGCTGAGGGTTTGTCAGTTTTATTGATCTTCTCCAAGAAATAGCTTCTAGTTTTGTTTATTTTTTCAAGTGCTTTCTTATTTTCTATTTAATTTGGTTCTGCTCTAATCTTTGTTATTTACTTCTTTCTACTTTCTTTGGGATTAGTGTGTTGTTCTTTTTCTAATTCCTTCAGGTGTGCAGTTAGGTATTTGATTTTAGTTCTTTTTTGATATATACATTCATGGCTATGAATTTCACTCTGAGTACAGCATTTGCTATGTTCATATGTTGTGTTTTCTTTTTCATTCATTTCAAGGTAGTTACATATTTCTTTTGATATTTCCTCCTTGACCCATTGTTTTTCTAAGACTGTGTCGTTTAACTTCCATATCTTTGTGCCTTATCTGGTTCTCTGGCCCTTACTGATTACCAGTTTCATTCCATTGTGGTCAGATAAATTCCTTTGTATGATTTCAATCTTTCTGAGTTCATTGAGAATTTTTCTGTGGCCTAGCATGTGATCTATCTTGGAGAATGATCCATGTGCACACTAAAAGAATGTCTATCCTGCTGTATTTGGGTGTAGTGTTCTGTGTATGACTATTAGGTCCAGATCCTCTAATGTATTATTCAAAGTCTTCATTTCTTTATTGATTCTCTGTTGATATATTCTGTCTAATGGTGATAACGGTGTATTAAAGTCACCCACTATAATTATAGAGGTATCTGTTTCTCCACTTAGTTTTTCCAATGTCTGCCTCATGTATTTTGAGGTGCTCTGGTTAGGCACATAAATGTTTATAATTGCTCTTTCTTCTTGAAAGATTACCCTTTTTATTACTATATAGTGTCTATCTTTGTACCTTATAATAGTTTTGCATTTAAAGTCTATTTTGTCAGATATTAGTATAACTACTCCTGCTCTTTTTTGGTTATTATTTGCTTGTAAGATTATTTTCCAGGAATTCACTTTCAGCCTCCTTGAATCCCTGGGTCTAAGGTGGGTTTCTTTTATGACAGCATATATGTGGGTCATATTTCCTTATCCATTTTGCCAATCTGTGTCTGACTAGTGTGTTTAATCTATTAACATTTAGTGATTTTACTCTCAAGGAATTATTTACATTAACCATATTTTCTTTGGGTTTATTTATGTCATATGTTTTTTTATTTCTCTTTTTGTCTTTTTCGTTGTTCTTACACTCTACTGCAACTTTCTATCTCTGTTTTTCCTTTCAACATGCAGAACTCTCTTTAGTATTTCCTGAAAAGCAGGTTTATTATTGGAATACACTCTTAATTTCTGTTCATCTTTGAATATTTTGAACTCTCCACCATTTTTCAATGCCAGCTTTGAAGATAGAGAATTCTTGCCTGGAATTTTTTTTCTTTTAGTGCCTTGACTATGTCATATGCCTGCCATCTTGCCTTCATGGTTTCAGATGAGAAATCAGCACTTAATCTAATTGAGCTAACCCTTGTATATGATGGTTCTCTTTTCTCTTGCTGCTTTCAGTATTTTCTCTTTATCTTGAGCATTGGACAGTTTGAGAAGTATATGTCTTGGAGTAGGCCTGTTGGGATTTATACTGTTTGGGTGCACTAGTTTCCTGGATATGTACATCCATCTCCCTCAATAGGCTTGGGAAGTTTCAGCCATTATTTCCTCCAACAATCTTTCCATCCCTTTTCCCTTCTCCTCTCCATTGGGATGCCTATAATGCATATGTTTGTGCATTTTGTGTTGTCGTTCAAATCCCTAAGTCCCTGCTGGATTTTTTCTATCTTTTTAACTCTCTGTTCTACTATCTGTTTGATTTCAGATGTACCATATTCCATATCACTATTTCTTTCTTCTACCTGTTCAAATCTGCTGTTATGTGCTTCCAGTGTCTTTTTGATTCCTTGGATTGTGCCATTCATCACCATCATATCCCTTATATTTTTATGTATGTTTATAATTTCTTCAGTG
Source organism: Tolypeutes matacus (assembly GCA_026826555.1). Lineage (NCBI taxonomy): Eukaryota > Metazoa > Chordata > Mammalia > Cingulata > Chlamyphoridae > Tolypeutes > Tolypeutes matacus. The sequence goes on from JAKSZT010053994.1 coordinate 566,288, forward strand.
TGTTTTCCCAGTGTCTTCTTAATACCCTTAATCTCTTCCTTCACGTCATTAAGTTAGTCCATGATATTTTTTTGGACAGCCTTGATTAATTGTTCAATATTCTGCATTTCTTCCTGGTTTTTGGTTTGTTCATTGAACTGGGACATGTCTTCCTGTTGCTTGGTATGGTTTGTAAATTTTTGTTGCTTTTTGATCATCTGTTTCTCTTAATGGATTTATTCAGTTGATTAACTTCTCTCTCCACTCTAAGGTTTTATTGAGCTTCCTTGTCTGTGTGTGTGCTAAGTTTTCTCCTTGACACTTTATTCTTCTTGTTCTATATCCTTGCTGTTTTCTATGTTCCCTTGAAGGAAAAAGATTAGAGTCAGAGAAATAAAAAACAGTAAGAAAAGGAAAAGGATAATAATAATAGTAAAAGTTAGAAGCGGAACCATATTCAAGCTAGGAAAATGATATTTAACTCATGCCAGCAGTGAAAAGTAATAGGAATAAAAAGGTAGTGTACCTACAATGAAATGAGAGATTGAATAGAGAAAAATATATAGAATGAATTAAAAGCCCAGAATGACAAGGAGAGTGGGAAAGAGAAAAGAAATAACAAAAAGAAAAAGTTAATAAAAGAAAGAAAACAGGATAGATTAGATAGAAAGAACAACCAGAAGAATTGAGGACTGAATAAAGAGTGGTGCAATGTAAGAACAACAGAAAGCAGAAGTTAGAAAGATGAATGAAGGAAAAGAGATAGTGTTGGTAGACAAAATTGGTATACAAAGAAAAGGGGAAATCAAGGAAAAGGAAACACAGCAAACAAGAAACAAGCCAGAAGGACCTAATTAAAGAAGAAAAAAAGGGTGGGGGGAAGAAAGAGGAAAAAAAAACAAGAAAACACAAAAACCACAAACATACAACCAAGCAGGCTTTCTCTTGTTCATCAATTACCCTGCAATCTTTCCTCTTCAGTTTTGGAAGTAGTTTTTGGTGAGTAATGTAAGTTGAATCTTTAAAGAAAGTACCATTTTTAATGAAAAATAATAGATCCAATTGAAAGTAATACAAAATAATGTCTAAGTTTCCCAGTGCTAAAGTATCAGCTGAATGTTTCATATCCCAGTAGATCACTACTCTAAGAGGAGCTGGGAATGGAACTAGGGACCTTGTATATTCAAGGCAGAAACTCCTCCACTGAGCTAAACTTTCTTGTTGGGTCGGTTAGTTCTTCAGAAAGATATTCAGTCAATTTCCCTTGGACAGGTTGACTTTTTGCAGTTGGGTAAATTCCTGCTGATTAGGAGTCTGTCCCTGCCCCCTTTTTATTATTATTGCTTTCTTTTCCAGGGCAGAAGGATGCAATATCCTGTGTGAGGGGATTCCCACTCACCTCTCCTGGTCAGGTTTAGTTCCCTTTTGAAATTCAAATGGGACCCCGGTGACTGAACTTACTGCAAATAAATGACTCTCAACCCTCTTCCAGACCATACTTTCCTCCCAGGGATCCCTAAATAGGCTCTTGGAGGCTTATTAAGTGCTTCATACTGCCCCCCCCCCCGGGGGTTGTGAAATTTTGATAGTTTTCATTATGGGACTAGTCAATTACCTGACTCCATGCTCTTCAGGCCAAATTTCTCTATCCCAGGGTGGTTAGGTAAATCAGGCTGCCTCAGCTGATTCACCTCTCCCCTCTTCCTGGTGCCACCTCAAGCCAGCTAGTATGTTCCTCAAAGCTCAAAGGGGGTACAGGAAACCAAACCCTCAGAAAGGAACCTCTTCTCCACCCTTTGCAAGAACACTCTCACTTTTTTAGTATGCTCCCTTCTGCTGGGTGAACAGCAGGAGTTGGGGCTCAGGGCTTGCAGCAGCTTTACCTTGAGAGTGGGGCTTAGCCATCCCACAGTTCCCAGACTCAGAGGCAAGAACCTCAGCATTTTACATTGAGCAATTTATATCTTTGTCAAGCTTTCTCCAGAAGGATGCCCTGAAATCTTATGCTCTGTGGGTTCCCTGAACAGCTGACTCAGGCAGGATCTTGCTCCCACTTAGCCATTTTCTTGCAAGAGAGATGGTGAGTCCACACTTAAACTGACACCATCTTGCCCAGCCTCTTCTCCTTATTTCTTTATTCAGCCTCTTTCCAGATGTTCTATCCAATACTGAGAGTGTATATTGAAGTTACCAACTATTATTGTAGAGATATCTATTTCTTCCTACAGCTTTGCCAGTGTTTTCCTCATGTACTTGGGACACTCAGGTTAGGTGTATAAATATTTTGTATAGTTATTTCTTCTTGGTGACTTGACCTATTTATTAAAATATAATGATGTTCTTCACCCTTAAAACAATTTTGTATTTAAAATCTATTTTGTCTGATATTAGTATCACTATTGCAGCATATTTTGTTATAATTTGCATGGAGTTAACATATCCAACATTTCACTTTTAATCTTTTTTTTTTTTTCTTATGTCTGAGGTGAGTTTCTCTTAGACAACATATAGATGGTTCATATTTTTTAATCCATTCTATCATTCTATCAGTGTATGTCTTTTGATTAGGAAATTCAAGACATAAACAGCCAATTTTGGGAGCAGAGGTGTCTCAAGATATTGGGCACCTCCCTCCCACATGGGAGGCCCCAGGTTCATTTCTGGTGCCTACTAAAATAAAGAAGACAAGCACAGAAGGAACAGACACAGAAAGAAGACAATGAGCAAAAACAAGTGGGAATATAAATAAATAAACATAAATCTTAAATTAAAAAGTCAATGTTATTACCATAAAGGTATTACTTATAATTATTACATCCATTTTGTCCTTTGGCTTTTTGTTGTCATATCATTCCATTGTCTGTCTTTTTACATTTTAATTTACCGTTCCTAGTAGTCTTCATTTCTACACTCTTTACCAAGTCTCTTGCCTTTGTTTTTCCTTTTCAGGCTGAAACAATCCTATTTGTATCTCTTGTAATTCTGTTCTTCTGGTAACATATTCTATAAGTTTTGTCTGTGAAAACTTTGAACTAACCCTCATTTTTTTAAGGACAGTTTTCATGGATACAGAATTCTTGGCTGGCAGTTTTTCTCTTTTAACGCCTTAAATACATCATATTACTTTCATCTCTCCTCCATGGTTTCTGATGAGAGGTCAACACTGAAACTTATTGAGGTCCCTTTTATGTGATTCTTTACTTTTTCTCTGGCTGCTTTCAGAATCCTGTTTATCTCTGATGTTTGTCATTCTGAATAATAGCTCTCTCAGGGTAGGTCTATTCAGATTTATTCTGTGTGGAGTATGTTGTCCTTGGATATTGGTATTTATGTCTTCCACTAGGAGTGGGAAGATTTTGGTCCTTGTCTCCTCAAATGTTCTTTGTGCATCTTTCATATTCTCTTCTTCTGGGAACCCAATAATGTGAATGTTTGAGTGTTTCACATTGTCATTCAATTCCCTGAGACCCTGATCCATTTTTTTCATTCTCTTCTCTTTCTGTTCTCCTTTCTTTTTCAGTTCAGATATTCTATCTTTGAAATCAATAATTCTGTCTTCAAGCAATTCAAATCTGCTCTTATGTGCCTCTAATGCATTTCTTTTAATTTATTAATTTTTTATTGGGGGTAAAAATCAAAATTTTCAAAATACATACCAATATTTGTAAAATGATATATAAATATATATGCATATATGTGCATTTACTTACAAAAATGTAATTAAATATATATATATATATACAAATATATGTGTGTGTGTATATATATATATATATACACATACATATATATATATATATATATATTTTTTTTTTTTTTTTTTAAAGAGGTGCTTAGATTACCTAAAATATTACATGGAACCAACAAGGATTCCCATGTTCCCCACCTCCCAACCTCCCACCACATCCCACACAAACATCTCCCACAAGTGTGGCCCATCACCCTCAATGGACTTACACATCCTGGGGCCTTGCCATCAACCATAGACCACAGTTCACATTGTAGACCACACTCTCTCCCACATAGTTCTGAATGATGTGTGCTGATTAAAAATGGCCTACCTCCGTTGCCACAACGGCACACAGGACAACCTCTAAATCCCGAAAAAGCCCCTGTATTTCAACTGCACATCCCCTCCCTGCCACGAAAGTGTCCAGTGGCCACATGCTCCACCTAACTTCTATAATTTCTTCCATTGCTAGAATCACCATATGTGTACAACAGTATACCATCAAGTCCACTCTAGTCTATAGTTCTTCCCCCAATCCTGAGGGGACTGGGATGTTGATGTCCACTCCACATCCAAGTGGGAGAGGGCATATATCCCATGGATATGGGGGGTGGGATGATCCTGCCTTCAGATGCAGGCCCTCTCCCACCTCCCACACCTCCCACCACATCCCACACAAACATCTCCCACAGTGTGGCCCACCACCCTCAATGAACTTACACATCCTGGAGCCTTGCCACCAACCATAGACCACAGTTCACACTGTAGACCACACTCTCCCACTCAGTGCTGAGTGGTGTGTTACTGATTTAAAATGGCCTACATCCGTTGCCACAACAGTACTCAGGACAACCTCCAACTCCCAAAGAAGCCCCTGTATTTGAAATGCTCATCCCCTCCCTACCCCAAAAGTGTCAAGTGGCCACTGGCTCCACCTCATTGTTATAACTTCTTCCATTGCTAGAATCACCATATGTGCACAACAGAATACCATCAAGTCCACTCTAGTCCATAGTTCTTCCCCCAATCCTGAGGGGACTGGGATGGTGATGTCCACTCCAACTCCAAGTGAGAGAGGGCTTATATCCCATGGATATGGTGGGTGGGATGATCCTGCCTGCAGATGCAGGCCCTCTCCATTCCCTGGGATGGCCATTGCCCATCGTTGTTTCCTCACCAGGTGACTTGGATGAGTCCATTGAGCTGTAGGGTAGGAGTTGCAGCTCCACCTAGATTTCATGCACACCTGGCACATAGGTAGGCGGGAGGCTCCAGTATCTGGAAGTATACCTAAAAACTCCAGCATCACATATAGGTTGACTAGAAGGGACTGGTGAACCATGTGCAGGGAGGACTTATTTGAGTCTAATTCTGTCACTCTCAGGAGCACAGATTCCAAAATAGAACCCACTGATAAGGCATCAGTCTCTGGGGCTATCCCCCCTTATATAGAACCAGGTGTCTCCGGAGCTCTCAGGAACCCCACTGAGTGGGGTGATAGGCACTTAGATGTTCTATGAGCTCCTACTGAGGTGTGTGTAAGAGTTACCTCTGGGATGACCTCCCGACTCTCTTTGAAGTCTCTTAGCCACTTGAACTCATTTGTCTTTACCATTTCCCCCTTTTATTCAAGGTCTTTTTCCAGTTGTGTTGCCAGTTGGCACTTGGTATTAATCCCTCGTTGCCAGGGAGGCTCATCCCCGGGAGTCATGTCCTACGTTGGGGGGAAGGTAATGCGATCATATGCTGAGTTTGGCTTAGAGAGAGGCCACATTTGAGCAACAAGAAGGCTCCCAGGTGGCAACCCTTAGGAACCCCACAACTGCAGGCTAAGTCTCATTTACAAGAGCAAAGACTCACAAGGGTAGTCATCATAAAAAAAACACAGCAGTGGGTCATCCTATTTTGACAGGAACTGTCCCTACACTCAGAGGACTATTGCTGCTCCCTTGGAGACTCTGGCAGAGCTCTCCAGGCTAGGAATTCAGATTCCCTCATTTATTGTGTGATTATCCACCCATCGTGACCATGCCCCATCCACCGATCCTTTGAATGATTTTGTATATCTTTCATGTATATTCGGATGAAACAATCCCCACGAAATCCCCCCAGACACACCCCCAATAATCCCCCGCAGTACCCATTGTAACCCTTCTGTGATCCAAATCCTCCATGAACATTTAGTCCATAAAATAATCAAATACACTTACTAGGAAAAAGAAACAAGTGTGATAAGCTTACATGCAAGAGACAAACATAAGGAAACTCAGGGGAAAAAAAAAAGGAGAGAAGGAAAAAAAGCAAATAATCAAACAAAGAACAAAACAAAATAAAATATAATTAGTGGATTGAGACAATCAAAAAATGGGCAAAAAAGCAAAGGAAATGCCTTTTAAAAATATATATATATATATTCATTTTTTCCCCTTCTCTTTTCTTTTTTCCCTTTTTTCCTTCCCTTTATCACTTGTTATCGGATGTCTGGTGTGCCATGACACCTTCTTCCTCTCAATCCCCATTGACTCCCAATTTTTAATTTAATTTTCAAAGAAGTTTTAGGTCACAGCAAAGTCACACACGGGGTGCTGGAGACTCCCAGATACCAAACCACAACCCCTTCCCCACCCCATATTAACTCTCCCCCCCTTTTTTTGGTTGTTAGCATTGTTATAACTGTTATGCAGATAGCAAAATATAGCAACTAAACATTGTCAGTGATTTACAGTATAGTTTACAATTTAGATGATACAGTTTAATAATTTTGATGATATTTACCATGTCCTGTGTCCATTACTGTAAGATAATGGAAAACCTTCCCCATGACCACCAAACAACCCATTAGATCTTGACTGTTCCGTTCTCCCCAGCCCCCCAAGGCCCGTGATACCCACCTCTCCCAACCCATGGAATGTCAAGATTCACAGTTACATGCCCTGGGGATTTGAACCAGCCCTTCCTAATCCACCCACCCACCAGTGCTGCACTACCAAACCCAGGAACACCACCACTCATCTGCCCCATCCCCAAACATGCAACCACACTCTATCCCTTTACCATAGATTATGTTCATATGGGTGATGGCTCAAAGCCTGCTCTTCTCTTACTCTCCTTTGTTAACCTATCTTTCACACAATTGTTCTCAGAGACTGCTCACTTTCCTCAGTTCAGATCAGTGAGGTCATATAGTGTTCATCCTTCAGTGCCTGGTTTGCTTCACTCAACATAAGGTCTTCAAGATTCATCCACGTTATTCCATGTGTTAGCACTTTGTTCCTTCTTACAGCTGAGTAATATTCCATTGTATGTATGTACCACATTTTGCTTATCCATTCGTCTGTTGATGGGCACCGGGGCTGATTCCAACTTTTGGCAATGGTGAACAATGCCGTTGTGAACATTGGTGTGCATATATCTGTTTGTATTTTTGTTTTCAGTTCTTCTGGGTATATACCCAGCAGTGGAATTGCTGGATCATACGGAAGATCTATAGCTAGTTTTCTGAGGAACCGCCAAACTGTCCTCCACAGTGGCTGGACCATACCGCAGCCCCACCAGCAGTGGATGAGGGTTCCTATTCCTCCACATCCTCTCCAACATTTAGTGTCTCCTGTTTTTTTAATAGCTGCCATTCTGATGGGTTTAAGATGGTATCTCATTGTAGTTTTGATTTGCATTTCCCTGATAGCAAGTGATAATGAGCATTTTTTCATGTGCTTTTAAGCCATTTGTATTTCTTCCTTGGAGAAGTGTCTTTTCAGGTCACTTGCCCATTTTTTAAATGCGTTGTTTTTCCTTTTATTTTCGAAGAGAAGAATTTTTTTATATATGCAGGTTATTAGGCTCCTATCAGATATATGGTTGCCGAATATTTTTTCCCATTGGGAAGGTTGCTTTTTTATTTTCTTAATAACATCCTTAGAGTTGCAGAAGTTTTTAATTTTGAGGAGATCCCATTTATCAATTTTTTCTCTTGCTGCTCATGCTTTGGCTGTGAAGTTCATGAAACCATTTCCTATTACAAGGTCCTGTAGTTGCTTCCCTACATTATCTTCCAAGGTTTTTATGGTTTTGGCTCTTATATTTAGATCTTTGATCCATCTTGAGTTGATTTTTGTATAAGGTGTGAGATGGTA
>JAKSZT010053994.1:574529-593296 GCA_026826555.1 Tolypeutes matacus
TTTTTTTGGGGGGGGGGGAATACAGGACCCAAAATAATTCCTCCTCTAGACCAATCCCCTTTTGGAAGGGACCCTAGCTGGGCTCGTGGAAATTAATCAATCACGTCCCACTTCCTGGACTCCCCAGAGTAGCTGTAGCTCTGATGTTAGTCAGTGCAGAGTGCTAAAGAGTCCAACTCCGCCCCTTCTGGAGCCTATCACCAGCGTCACCAAGTTGCTATGTAAATCAGTTTGACTGTAGATTTGCCTCTCTTCTCAACCTGATGCTGCTTCAGGTCAGCTTATCTACTCCCCAAAGCTATGGGACAGTCCAGGCAGCCAGATCAATTGCAAAAAATAAAAATAAGAAATTCCCTTCCCTGTCCTCCAACAGAACCCTCCCTCTTTTGGAGAGTGTCCCCTCTTCCTGGCTCCATGTCAGCCTGGGGCTTATCCCCAGGCAGCTAGGCAAATCAACTCCCTCCTCCAAACGGAATCACCCCTCCCATCCACTGGGTGCCGATTCGCTCAGGCTGTTCTGTTCACCCAAGTTCCAAGGGGCTCCAGGCAGCCAGATCCCCAGAAAATAAAACTTTCTCATCCCACTCGCGGCTCCAACTGGCCTTTTTATTTATTTTTTCTCCCTAACTGCGGGGCTCAGCCATCCATACCAACCACCACCGGCAGGCTTAAAACTCATGAATCTCTACCGTTCCGTCCACCCTGTTGATCCGCACAGATAGATGTCCCTAGCTTCTCATTCCACATGTGCATAGCACAGACCCCCGGTCAGGACCCCATCCACAATCCACCTTGCTCTGGGAGCTTGCAGTGTGTGCCCTCCTACACTAATGCCATCTTGGCTCCATCTTCTCTAATGTATTTTTTATTTCATCCATCATGCCTTTTATTCCCATAAGGTCTGTTACTTTTATTTGTGGGCTTTCAAATTGTTCTTTACGCTCACCTGTCTTCTTAATAACTTTTATATCTTTAGTCATTTTCTTTCAGTTCTTTGAATTGATTTAGGAGATTTGTGTGATTTTCATTCCTTAATTTTCTTAAATCTTTTATCTCTTCAGGATATTTGGTTTGTTCCTTTAGCTGGGCCATCTCTTCCTGTTTCTTAATATGGTTTGTAATTTTTTGCTGATTTCTAAGCATCTTAAAATGTTGTTGAATTTAATTTGATGACCAGTTTCTCTTTCTTGCCTATTGTTTATTATTATTATTATTATTTCACACCTCTTCTTTGATATTTGGTTCAACATGTTCTATGTCTTTAAAATTGCCCAGCTTATGCTATCAAAATTATGCCAGGCACTCACTAATGATGTGCAAATTTTCTTCCAGGAGTTAGGAAACAAAGAGAACCAAAAGCAGCTTTGTCCATGCAATTTCCCCAATGACAGCAGTGCACGTTTCCATGGAGTAGTTCTTTCAATCTCCATTTTCCTGTGTTTTGTTCTGGCCAGGCCTGAGATTGAAAGCATGCTTTGCTTGGCAAATTCACTGAAGAATAGCCTTCTGATTCCCCTCTCTTTTTCCTTGTAATGGCTGACATGAAGGAATATGTCTGTCCCACTGTCAGTGAGCTGCAGTGAGCCAGGGGTTTTACACCAGCTTAATATGTTTTTTTGGGGGTGGAGCCCTTCCTGGCTGTCAGAAGGTCTTGGTAGCTCATATTTGTTATTTTGAGTTCACCATCTCCCTGCCCCTTACCTTTCTGGGAGTTGTGAAGCACTGTCATGGTCTGCTGACCCCAAAAGAAGGTCCCTCAGACATCACTTTACTTTTTCTCCATTGTTTTTGTGAGAAAGTTCAACCTTGTTTGCCTAATCTGATGCCACCTTCCCACAATTCTGGCTTCACTTTTAATATAACGGAATTTCTCCTTGGAAGCAGTTATTGGTCACTGATGAGTCCATTCTTTTTTTAAATATATTTTTATGTTTTCTAAAAGATAGTTAGATTACATAAAATGTTACAAAAAATACAAGGGATTCCCATATGCCCCAATCTCCACACCTCCCATTTTTCGCCACATTAACAACTTCTTTCGTTAGCGTGATACATTCATTGCAATTGATGAACACATTTTGGAGCATTGCCACTAAGGATGGATTATAGTTTATATCATAGTTTACATTCTCTCCCACTCAATTCTGTAGGTTATGGCAGGATATCTAATGGCCTGTATCTGTCATTGCAATGTCATTCAGGACAATTCCAAGTTTCACAAGTGTCCCCACATTACATCTCTTTTTCCCTCTCCCTGCCTTCAGCACCTGAAGAATCCATTCTTGATGGAGAACAACTGTAGCTTTTCTTTGCCATTTAAAAGATTTCACAGAGCCATTTTGTATATAAGGCATGCTCTTCCCAACATATAAGGGGTTATGGAAAAGTGTGTGATCCTTTGCTGTAAACTGAAGAGACCACTCCCAAGCCCATCTGAATTTTAAGTCCCTTTATCACCCAATTGGATATTTTCACTTATACCAAAATCTGTGGTTTGTTTCACCCACTGGAGAGGACAGTTGAATAAGAATGGGCTGAACAGCAAGATGCAGGTACTGTTATACAGGACCATTAAGGAAGTTTCAGAGAACTTGAATGAAGCTGGATATTGTTCTAACAGTTGCCATGTGGCATCCAAGAATAGCAAAAATAAGGGAGACTCTTTTTCTGATCTCTTTAAATGGTTGCATTTGTCCAGGAACTGACCATGAGTCACTCCTACTGTATCAGACATTGAAGTACAGTAATTGTCCTAATATTGGGATCCAGCATCACTTGAATAAGAGAAACTATGAAATAACTTAAATCTCTTCCTCTTGTAGGATTGCAGAGATATGTTTGCTCTCCAGCATGTACACAAGTTCTACTGAATATTGAAGAAATGGCCTTACATATTCTAACTACCTAGTACTTTCCATTGAAGATAGTCATTTCTCTTAAATTTCTTCACAAGTAATATTAACACATAGTTTAAGTTTTACAAATAATTCTTGTGCTTCTTGGGTATTAGGCAAAATATGATTCAAATCCAGTTTTTAAACCTCAGTTCTCTGTGGATGACTTGTAATTATTGCATTACAGATCTTTTGAACAATTTTTCACTGTTACAACACACCATTTATGAGAATCATTCTCACCACCTCTATGCTCCACCACCTGCTCCTCCACCTTCTGAGGGGAGTCCCTTTATTTAGTTTGCTAAATTGTGGTATTTTTCCCCAACATATTCATATGCAAAGAGTAGTTGCAGGTCTGTTGGCTGGGAATAATGAGCTATTATTGCAAGGTTTATGTTTTTGGCAGTGTTGGGACATGATTTGTCAAAGCAAAGTTTGAGAATCCTGAAATCTTTACAATAAATAATTAACTCTGTTGGATTAAATTTCACAGTTTCTGCTTGGGGTCTAGGACTTTCTGCTTCTTTTGTCCTCATTTACTGTGACAATTTGCTCAATGCATGTTAAAGATACATCATGTTCACCAAGAAGAAATTTCCTGTAGTGGAATTTCTGTAATGGCACTTAATCATCTGGAATAAAGGAAATTTTTTGAACTTTTAAAATTGAAGTTTTTCATCCATAATTGAACATCCATAAACAATGTGTTTAGAAAAGCTGTGAACTTATAAAACAAACATGCGTACCATCATACAGGGCTTCCATACATTATCCCACCACCAATTCCTTGCACTATTGTGAAACAATTGTTACAAACTATGAAAGATCATCATCAAAATATTACTACTACCTATAACCAATATCTTACTTTAGGTGTATCTTCCCCAACCTACCTGGTTCCTGACACCCTGTATTAGTATTATATTCTTGCTATAGTTCATGAGAGAATCCTTTCCTATTTGTTCAGTTAAACAGTCTATCTTCCACAAAATTATTCATTGTTTTACAGTCCCATGCTTTGCAAAACCAATTCAAAATGTACACTCAGTGGGGCTCATATTTATCACAGAGATGTGCTATCATCACCTCCATTTTAGATTTTCATTACTCCAAAATGAAAAATCCCATACCCCCTTAAGAAATAGAATATGGATTGAGAATAGGAGCTCATGCTTAATGTATGTAGCATTTTTAATAGTGTTTATTGTAAATGTGTGGAAATGAATAGAGTTGATGGTAGCATATAATAGTGAGTATAATTAATATATATGGTAAATATAATAGTGATCTATAAATGCAATTTTGACTGATAGGGGTAGTCTGTGGATGTAGTATTTCAATTGAAAGGAAGCTAGAGAATAATGTAGGACTGTACAATGTAGTGATTTTGGTGGTGGGTGAAGAATGTGGTTAATAGGATAAGATTGTTCTTTTAGAAAGTGTTATGAATAAAGGAAATTTTGAAGTTACTACATATCAGCTTTCCTGACAAATCATATTGACTTGTGTCTGTTGCAATGCATTTTTTACTTCACTTATGCCAATTTCTCCTAGGAAACAGACTGGCTTCAGCTTTTTATCCTTTTTATTCTTTGGTTCCAAATTAAGTTTATCATCTGTCTGGAGCAGCAACAGGAGATAGGATCTAAATGTGGGTCTGGGCAACTTCAAGGAGAATATGTTGCCTTCACCTCTTCTCCCAGAACCTGCCACTACCAGTGGCATCACTAAGACCTCCCCAAACCTCCAGACACCTCCGACTTTAGAGCTCAAGGTGCTGAAGCTTTACCAGGCAGAATAAGACGCTGGGACATGAAGGAGCAATTGCTAGAGAAAGAAGGAGCAGGAACAGGCCTGTGCTGGTGCTGGGGTCTATTCTCAGAAGTGACCCACCCCCTCAACACAATAGATGGCACACACATGGCCTGTGGTCTGCAGCTCAGGACCTCTAACTGCTTGTAGAATTTGAAGGACAAATTAGACCAAGATTCTGACTTTCAAATATCTATTAAATCAAAAGGCTTTGTGAGTGCAGAGCTATCCAAATTGAGGCTGCTGTAATTTGACCAAAGAGCCATGAACCAATTAGTACAATTAAAGCCTCAATTAACATTAGTTGAATGTAAAATCTCCTGACAGTCCAAGGTTTTGCTCAGATAGATGAGAAGGACTCAGTTGCAAGTAGGTTTTATATCATATGGCCAGATTTGGGAGCATGTTGCTAATAATGTGTCAGTTTAAACTACTTGTGATTGAGATCGGAACTCCAGCATTAACCTGTAGTCAGGTCCTCCAATTTGTCCAATTGTTATGGACCATTTGCCTCAATTGTTGGTTCAAATACAGATAGACAAGCCAACAAGGTCTTTGTACTGCAGGGTTTGTATGAGCCAAATTTGATGGCATGTGGTCCTCAATTTGACATTTTTGTTTGAAACAATGGCTTATTTGGAGGATTTGAGTTTCTTGATTGCAAATCAATGAAAGCAACCAGAACAATAACAACAACAAAAAAAGCCAACAGAATGGTTTAGACCTGCATCCAATAGGCTTTTTCTTGGTTTATGTTGTTCCCCCCTGCATTGCCATGAATTATTATTACCAATAATAATATTACAAATAATAATATTGCTGATATTGTCTGGTTTAATATGGTGGGAGGGGGTTTTTGCTCCCACATTATTTTCTAATATGATTATCATTTACCAAGTGGAATTGCTTATCTCCCTTCTCGATGGTACATACCTTTATATAAATAGTCCTGGAGCAATAATTTAAATTTACTGCAGGAGATTCATAGGGGGAGATTAATCATCCATGCCATTTATTCTAAAAACTATGGAACATTTCTAGGTAGTGGCAATTTAGGTTTAAATGTATTACCTAACAAATGGTCCCATAACAGATGCTGGGACTGTCATTAATGGGCCCCAGGAGAGTATCTGTCTCAATATGGCCTCCAATCCTGATGGGTTGGAAGCAAAATAGAAAATCTATATTCATGAGGAAAGATTTTTTGGAAGGGTGTCAGGTATAGAGAATCCTCATAAAAATGAAAATGAGACATGCCTCCTCTAAATATAGCAAGGAACAATGGGAAGGTTTGTAAAAATTAGTATGTGATGTCAAAATCTCCGTATTAAGAGAAATTAGAGTTTGGGGCAAAAGTGAAACCCAAGCAACAAGACTCAATGGTGAGAATTCTGGGAAGATTGCCATTGTAGTAGTTCAGACAGGGTGCAGCTCTCTTATAAAATAGGGAGAAAGCACAGAAGTCATCCCAGGGAGCTGCTTTGGGGACCTGCAGCACAGGAGAGTGTCACATGCATCATTGAAGAGAGACTGGGGATGGAGAGACTAAGGTGCTTCAAAGAAAACTGTGATTTGCTGATCCCACAGCTGAAAATAGCACCCATCCCCCATCCTTGAGGTGAATAAACTCCAAAAAACCTACAGCTGAGCAACCAAAAGAGAGGGGAAAGGACATATTCCTCTCAGGGAACAGGGAGGGTGTGGCAGGGGCCTGAATGTGGCTCCTGTTCTGGGAGTTTAACCAGTATTAGCCAGTTTTGAATCTATGGCTCAGAAGTCAATGGAAATTGAAGGATTTATCACAATGGAAAGGTTTTCCAAAGAGCACCATCTGATGACAAGCCACAAAAATGAAGAAAGGCAAGTCTTGCCTCCCCTGTTCCTTTCCCAGTCACCTTAGATCTATTCATGACCCATTAGTGGCTCCCTGCCCTGTTTTGATAACTTAAACAGGGAAAACTTAAAGTTTTAGAAAAAAAAAATTGAACCTGAAGTCAAAGAAGAGCTGTGAAATAAAACCACTAGGCAAGAGAAAGAAATTGATGATCAGAGTAAAACCACCAACACAATCAGATGCCTAGATATCAACCAAAAAATAATAAGACATACTAAGAAACAGGAAGATATAGCAAAGCCAAAGGAATAAGTCAAGTATTCAGATGAGACACATGAGTAAGGGCAAGTAATAAATGATGTTCAGACAAACCTCCTTAATCTATTCAAGAAATTGAAGGAAAATATGAACAACACCGCCGCCGCCGCCTAGGGCTTGGTTCAGGCGGACAGTGAAATCCGGCTGGAGTGTGGACCCTCCGCTGCGCGCAGGACAAAGCAGGCAGGCGAGTGCCAGCCTCAGCCCATCCGCGTGAGCGGGGAGGCACGGGCGTGCGCGCGCCTAGTGCGGGACAGAGTCTGGGCCCGGGACCGGAGGGCCCCGCGGGGTCGGAGCGCCCCACCGGGCTTTGGTCCTAGAGGTCCTACTTGGGCGGGGGCGAGCACGCCTCTGCCCCGAGTGCCCTTTCCCGGCGTCCCGACACTCCCAGGAGGCGGTGGCAAGTGCAGATTCGCACCCTCCCTGCCCTCGGCCCTCGTTGAAAGGATCCCCCGCCCTGCGGCCCTCTAGGCGTTTGCTCTCGGGTAGGGCCTGGACCCCTCGAGCCCCGCTCCTCGAGTCAGCCTTGCGTGGGGCCGGGGTGCTCTCCCAGTCTCCCGCTTCCGGCCACACCGCTGCTGGGGCAAAGGCTGTGGGGTTTTGCGTGCGTCACTCTCCAAGCCTTCGGTGCCCGCTGATGTGCGGGGGGAACAGCCCCTGCCGTTTTTTCGTCACTTTTCAGTTATGAAAGCAGCCCTAGGACATAGGTCAGCGCTCTTCCCACGCACCTCAGGCCGGATCCCACACCCGGATGTCCTACTAGGGAGAGAAACTCGGTGCTGTCTAGTCGCTCCCTCTGGCTTTGAACGCTTCCTCATGGCCAGGCCGCTCTGCCTCCCTGTGTCTCATGCGGGGACGAGGGTCTGGTCCGCGAAGTGCGCTGCTGACAGCGGGGGCCTCACCCCGGCCGTGTTGAGTTGGGGTGGGGAACGTTTGTCTCGCAGAACTAGTCGCACGTTTTTAGAATCCTTTGGAGTGTCTTGTTTTGCTTTTCTGAATGAAGGAGACAGACGACGTTCCGAAGGCGAAAGTATTAGAATATGTTGACAATTTTTAGAACCTCTTATAAGCATGTCTACAGAGTTAACTTTTCAGTGAGGAGCTCGATTGCGGTGGCCGTCACACTGCTGTGTGCGTTTGTCCAAGCTCGTAGAACTGTATGCTCACTGCAAAATCGGAGTTACTGCTGGTAATGTAGACCTCCTCCGCCGTTTTTCTTCTCAAGAAAATGACCCCACTGGTACTTGAAAACGGAACTAACCAGTAACAGTCTTGGAGTAGTTTTCTTCCTCTGTTAGAAAGTGAATACGTTTAATTCAGGAATAGAGCAAAATAAAAACAGCTTTCCTCTCTATGGCTAAAATTCGCCGAGACTTGATTGACCCATGATATACTGTGTCTATTAGCGCTACTGTGCGTGCACTCCAGCCTTATCAAATGAGTCCCAGGGACTGCTGTGATTGATGTTAGGGTTAGGTTCCAACAGTTACCAAGGAGTTTTTCTCTGGCCCAAGAAAGAAGAGGCAAACTCAGGTTCTCAAAGAGCTGAAGAAAAGCCTTTTTATTGGAACTCCATCCAACCCCGTTTTCATCCTTCTGCTGCCACTTCCCTGTCTGCCCTTCCCTTTCTCTCTGTGTATTCAAGATTGGAAGCTAATATCTGAAGTGAAACTCTCCTCCAAAGGGGTAAAATGGTTGCTACTGCTCTCCTCCCTTCTCCAGTTGCTAGTATCCCTCATTGCCTTTTTCCTGGACGTGGAAGTGGTGGCACACTTAGAGATGAAAGCAGATATGCCTCTGTGTACTGTAAGTTTCTGTTCAAACTCTGCCCAGGAGGAGGCATTAAGATTGTCAATAAGAGAGCGAGCTTGTGGAACGTTTCTTCTGCTTCCTGGACATTTAGGTCACATTTTAAATGGGGATTAAATTTTTGCTTCGGAAGCCATTGGAAAATGAGAAAAAATTGAAGGTTGTACGAAAACATTTTTTTCCTAAAGTTCAACCATTAGAGAAATGTTTTTGTTTTGAGAGTTCTTATAAATGATAAGATAACACACACACACACACACACACACACAACAATAGCCTGCTTAAGACGTTATATACTCCAGGCTGTCACATCCAAAAGAGAATGGCATGCTCACGGTGCCGGAGGAAATGTTCCACATCAGTACAACAGAGGCTTGTTCATAGTACATATTTCATAGATAATTATTGAATTCAATGACAGCGAGGTACATGTAGTTTATGCCATGTGGAATTTTAGTAAAAATATGAGTATATAAAACTCAACCTCCTAGCTTAGGGTTATTGAATCCTTTTTTGCTAGATGTTAGTTTCATTTGAGACTTTCTAACTCTTAAAATGTTTGAGTTACATAGTCTCATTTTTCCTCATCATTAATCTGAAGGAGCTCTTAGAAATGTAACTAATAATACTGGATCTATTTTGTGTATGGTTTGATGAATGTCTTTCAGTGGGAAGGCTTTTATCTTTAGAAACTGCTTTGCTTTCCCCTGGCTGCTCTGCCTGGTGCCTCTGCTGGGGGTGGGGAGGGAGAGTTACAATTAAGTGTGTTTTCTTCCCTTTTACCTAAGCACAGGGAAGAAGAATAGGAGCCATATAGTAGTATGGCATTAAAGATTTTTAATAGAACAGTGAATATTTCTTTATTCTTAGATTACTTTGGAAGTTGCTTGTGGCAGTTGTTTCCTCATTTAATTAGCATTATATTTGGGCCCACTTTTTTTTAATCCGTGAAGACTATCTTGATTTGCTGTGCATTGTTTTTCTTTTCCTGCTACCATCAGAGAAACATTTTATCTTGGATATCAGTTCATGATTCTGATTCCTCACTTGTAAAATTTTCCAGTGTTCACCTTTCTTTCATTTATAGGTATACCTTACTTTGCAAAACAGATTTCTGTATATTTTCCTTATATTATCTCATTTGCCTATTCATGAAATTGGAGATGTTAAATATTTTAATCTGAAAATAATTAGTTTACAAAATGTTTACTTTCAAAGGAAAAATAAATTTCTAACAACAATAATACAAATAGTAAAAAAAAAGAATATAAATACAAAAATGTTCTTCAGTTATAAGGTGTTAAGACTTTGGTGTTAAACAGGAAAAATGCAACTAATATAATTTATAGACAATAATTACTAGTAATATTGTAATATTTTAATATTTTTGAGGAAAGGCAAAGGAGTTACTATATCA
The DNA here is from genome assembly GCA_026826555.1 of Tolypeutes matacus. Lineage (NCBI taxonomy): Eukaryota > Metazoa > Chordata > Mammalia > Cingulata > Chlamyphoridae > Tolypeutes > Tolypeutes matacus. The sequence goes on from JAKSZT010053994.1 coordinate 584,617, forward strand.
ATGCTAAATGTAAAACAAATATGGATTTAGTTTTATGAGATATGAATATGATTAAACATTTTTTCTTCATTTTCTTCAGTAGGAAGGAGACATTGTTCATGTCATTTAACCAATCTCTGCTGATTTATATATCTTTCTGAACACTGGAGAAACAATTGAGTTAGTTTTAGAATTAAATATGATAAATGTAACTGGACAGAATTTTTAGATTAATGCTTCAATAATTCATTAAGCTGCTTTTTGTCTATTAGTTTGTTTTTTGAAGTGGAGATAAAGTTAGGAAAAAATCAGTGAGGGAATGGATGTAGCTCAAGTGATTGAGCCCATGCTTCCCATGTACAAGGTCCTGGGTTCAATCCCTGGAACATTCTAAAAACAAAACAAATAAATGAAAAAAAACACCTCTCATTGGGGAGCAGATATAGCTCGGTGGTTAAGCAACTGATTCCCATGTAGGAGGTCCTGGGTTCAATCTCCAGCACCTCTTGAAAAAAAAAATCCATGTTTAGTAGCAATGCTTCAATATGTGTTCATCAATTTTAACAAATGTACCACACTAATGAGGGATGTGGATGGGTGAAAGTTTGGGAGGGAGGAGGAGTGGGGCATATGGGATCCCTTTATATTTTTTATGCAGCATTTATGTAATTTAAAGCTTTGTTTAAAAAATTAATTAAAAAAAATAAATGGTGGATGGGTGATGTCATCAACACAGCGATGGAAGCCATACCCTGAAAACAACTCCCCAGACACTCTGGAGGATGGGAGAGACTGGAGAAGGACTCCACAAATGCTGAATTGAAGAAAGAAAAATACCAGGTAGGAAACTTCCATCCAGGACCTACTGGTCCTCTTCCCTCTCAGTGGGTCCTGTGCAAAGCTTGGGAATTCTCCAGAGGCAGCAAACAGCCTGGATCCCTCCCACTGGGGAAACAGATTTTAGAGGAACTCAAAGCAATGAGTCAGACCTCACATGTGTCCAGGCCAGAGACTTAGGGCTGAAAGCAAGCTACTGAGGAATTCTGAAAACAAAAGTTTCCCTGTTTGAGGGGGATAAGGAGTAAAACTACAGCAGAATGATGGTGGCAGAGTGGTGCACTCACTCACCCAATTGAGTTACTGTTGGTGGAATTCCTTAAATGCAGAACAGACTTTTCTGGGGACTCCACCTTTCTGGAAAGACCCTGTCTTGACTCTCAGAGGAAGGATAACCTAGCAGGGAAGAACCTTTGGCAGAAAAGCCTCACAGAGAAAAATGAAGGGGGAGGGTTAATTTGAACTGCTGCTAGAATGGAGAGTCCCAGAAATGAAAAGTGTAAGGAAAATGGGGCACTGAATGAGGAAGAGAATTTAAACAAATCATGGAGCTTGGGACAAAATTCTGCACAAAAACTAACAGAGCAGATCAAGATTCCTGCAGAGGGAAGAGAGGAAAGAACTTGGCAAGTTATGGCAGAATGTTATGTTTCAGGATCTGGGGAAAGGAGCACATACAAGAGATAGGAACCAAATTAATCTTCAGTTTGCTGATGTAGGACTTAGCAGGAAGGACTCTATCTAGGGCCTACTTCATTTATTTAACCTTTTCCCCAAGTTTGATCTGGCTCTCAGCCATTGAGAATTATAAGAAAAAAATTATCATTTACTGCCTGATGTCTTGGAATAGTACATGCAGCTTGTTTCATGTTGGGCTCATAGGTGGTCATGATGTCAGTTTTTCCATGATCATTATTTTTATGTCATCCTAAACATAAAGAAGTCATTTACTGGGTCAGAAGTGGCTGGAGTTACATTGAAAACCCTTGAGAGAAAACAGTACACCAGGGAGCCAGAGAGTCTATAATGTGTACTATGAGTGATAAAAGGCCCAAATGCCAACATTATATAGTATACTCTTAAGCCTAGGCCCCATGATTGACCCACATGAAATTAAAGTTATCAAATCATGGCCTTGAGGAAGGCCTTACTTGTTTAAACTGTGTGGTTTGTTTAATTATTTCATGTAACTGTGTCTCAACTTCTCCAGAAGTGTGTACCCAAGTACAACAGTGGTGTTGGCAAATGCAAAAATGCCTCCTTGTTCAGCTAATAAGTAACAAGTTTAGCTAATAAATCTAATGACTTGCTGTGCAGCTATAGCTCCAAGAATAGATTCTGTAATTTCTCTTATTGTGATTGATAAATATATAATCCTTTTTTCATTTGTGTTAACCCCAAGCCAAGGTAGTAGCAAACTGCTAAAAGAGGCAAACCCAAAATCATTACCTCCCCAGGTATAACCTGTTTTATCTGATACTGTAGGCTGAGGAGAGTAGTCCTGTGAGAAGTGTCAGATTTATTATAAATTCCTAAGGGACTATGAGGAGACAAAATGCACTTTGCCCAGATATTTATCAGCTTTTAAGGTAATTTACTGCCCAGGCAAATATCTGATAAAATTTCCACAATAAAAATATTGCCTGGCAGAAAAATGTAAATAGAGTCAAGGTGATGTTTATAAATTCCTTACTAGGAATATTATCATTTGTCCTCAGTATCCAAGGGGCTGTGGTATAGAGAGTACAAATGAAGAGCTGAACAAAATTTGTGTTGTGAATCTTTTGCAGATCCAGTACCTTAAACATGAAAGTGGACATGTATTAAAATAACTTGTCATTTTTGGAGGCATGTGAACTATTACAGTAAGTTTTCCAAACTCTTTTATGAAATCCTCACAATTCTCTCTACCAGTTGTGCCTATAGAGTGGTTGAAACTGAGCAAAAGCAGTTTCTTTCCTTCCAATAAACTTTAAACTTGAATTCCTGAGACACTGGGGTTCCAAGTGAGAAAGTTTATTTGCTAGGTTAGCAAAGAGATCATTGATATAACAAGGGCCAAAAGTCTGCCTCCATCATTTTGAGGAGTTTAGGCTTTTTCTGGATTCAAACAGGGGAGGGTGGAGTGTTTACAGTCACAATAATAAATATGCTCAAGCCTAGTTTTCAAATAAGCATAAATAAATGTAAGTTTAGTCTAGAATGAAGAGCACAATAGCAAGTATACACAAGGGTGATACTAGTTTTGAAATAATCATAAACAATGGTAAGGTCAGACTGGAATAACCATCATAATAGTAAATATACACAAGGGTGAGTCTAGTTTGAAATAACCATAAAGAAGGGTGAGGAAAAGCATCTATATAATGATTTGGTAATCAAAAGGCTTTGTTGATTCTTAATTCTTACTTACAAGGTTCCAGGTCCATGAAAGCTTGAAGCAGAGTAAAGAGGACCTTGAGTCTAGTATTCATATTTGATATGAAAGAAATGGTACAGTTTGATCCAAAGAGACTGAAGCATTTGGGATAAGAAATAAATTTCTATGGTTAGGCAATGGGGTCCCTTGCAATATGCATAGATGAGGATTATGGTAATAATTCCAATGAAAATTCCAACAGTCTGTATGGTTTCCTTCCTTTGAAATGTCCTGGGAGAAGCAGGCAATGGCATTGTCTTTCCAGGCCAGTGTAAGGACAAAGCATGGGGAAATATAAAAATTGTATGCATTATAAGTATTAGTAAGGTAGAGTTTATGGCAGGACTTGTTTATTATTGGACTTGATCTGTCTTCTTGGGAACAACTAGTCTACTTTGTGACATTATCTACTTCCCCTCCTGGCTAGTTTGAGTATTAAGTCTCCATAAGTGCAGGAGTCTGATGAAAATTTTTTTAGTTGAGTAATGTGGACCCTGGCTGAACACCCTGTAATTAAGTTGCATTATCAGTTGTTAGAAGTACTTGACAGCATTCCTTTTAATGAGAATCTAGGGCTGTCTTTTGTTTGTGTCATTTCCAGTAGACTCATTATCCTGGTAATAGATCATGATTAATGGAGTGCCTGCCATGTGGCACAAGACCAGTTGTCTTTTACTTGTTGAAGATTATCTTTGGCATAATGCAGTAAGGATTTTCATGGTGTGACAATAAGTCATCAGCTCTCAAGTTATTACCAGAGATAGGTGTGCTAGGAGCTATTTCATATGGGGAAAATTTCTATTTCCTCAAAGGAATGCTATGAATAAACAGAGGGCCAGAGGTAAAATTTTGAACCAGGAAAGGCTATGTTCTTCAGTTAATTTAGACAGTATTAATTTCAGTTTATAATCACAGCTGTTTTAGTAGTGCCTGTTTTTGCATGAAAATCTGCAAGTGAATTTTTAAAAGATATTCAGGCTCAGTTCATTTTGTATGAGCCTTTATCTTAATGATGCCAACAGTATAGCTGGGAATAAAATGGCAGAAAGGAGATAATTTACTTGACCACAATTTTCAACTGACATATCAGAAGTGAAGAACACCCTTTGTTTCCATAGCATGTTGAAATCACTATAGATATTAACAGAATTTCCTTCTTATAGACACAGGCTTGGGTAAGAGCCTTTTTGGTGGAAGAAAATTGTAGAAGGCTACCTTATTCAATCAGTATGTGGTATAGGCTTTTTGGAAGGTACCACTAAAAGTTCTAACATAAGAAGAATTTACAAATACATCAACATCTGGGTTGATGACAAGAACATGTATGGAGTCATTAAATTTGAAGATATCAGTTTACACTCATGGGGTGTCCCTTCATTGAATAAAAAGAGCAGAGTAACAGGTTAAGAACATTGCAGCATTTTAGGTAAAGGTTAGGAGGTGAAGTAGAGAGCAAAATGCTTCTATATATAAGTCAGTTTTCTGGAAGAAAAATGTTAGATCTGCCCAGGGTTAAGTTTGCTGAGGCTTTAACTAATTTGGCAGTTTCTCCTGAAGCTTTAACACAATTTCTGTAAGCACAAGCAACTGCATCAAGGTGTAGGCTCTAATATGCAATAGATTTGGAATTTCCTCTGTGTTCTTGGAATAACATCCCTAAGAATTTGTTATGTAACAATTTACTCCAAGTATATCCTGTTAACAAGGAGAACTGATCCTGATTGAACCTATGAAAATAATTCTAATACCATAAATTCAAAAATATTCTGTAAGAGTTTTCAAATTCTGCAGGGGTCAGGTAAGGAGATAAAGATGAATGTTTTATGAATTACAGATAACTTAATTCAATAAGGGATCCCTTGTATCTAGTAAAGAGAAAAATAAAATCTTAGCAATAATACAAAGAAAACTATGATCATTCTATATCAGTTCATTTATCTGTGTTTCATTAGATCTTCTGTTATCAATCTCATGAACCTATCAGCTTATTCATTGGAATTCTGGAACTCTTGACCCAGTACAGTGTATGTTGTCAAAGTTATTTAAGGAATGTCTTTAGAAGCTGGTATCTCAGAGAACTTGGCATAGTCCTTCCCATAGGTCTCTGAGACAGCCCTTTACATTAAAGATGAAGCATACTGGACTGTAGCTGATTGCATGTGTTTTCAGAGGTGTATTAGAATAAAATTTATATGTAGATGACAGAGAAGTTAAAATGTCCATTACTAACTTATAAATGTCTTACCAAAGTGAACAATCAGATGAGAGGTCACAAAAAATTATTTTAAGAACAACTGAACTTATGACCAATACTATATTGTCTAATATCAGGCTTATCAATACTTGGACAACTCATGAACAGTGAGGATGTTGACAAGTCTCTAAGAACTTGATATAATTTCTGAAATGTTTATACTAATAACATTTTATCCTATAATTTAACCAATAGAAAGTTACAAAATCCTTTTTAATTTGATAACACTTCCTATGCAACTGATAACATATCAAATAAAACTAACTAGTTTATCACTTCTCTTACAATGTGAAAGAAAAAAATCCTTTGTGATTTCCCAAGAGCCCTCTGTAAAATCCCAATGAGAATTTGAGATCAAGATATTATTTATGGTTCAATTTTTGGAATGAAACTGTCAAAAGTTGTCAGGTTTTAACATTTTGTTAAGTAGGATCATGGAAAATTGTGAAACAATATTTAATTTCCTAATGAAAATTACAATAAAATATTTTTTAAAATAAAGAGAGGAGGTAGCACAATGATAAAAAAATACTTTATTTCAAAAGTAAGATGTTCTATAAAACAATGAAAGGATAATTATATAAAGGATATAAATGACAGAAGATTTTTCTGATAAGTTACAGAATTTTTCTGACTAAGCAGGGTACTCAGATGTTTTAGAAAAACCTTTTACTAATTCTTACTAAAAAAAAGAATAATCCAAGGATAATTTGTCATTTTAAGGGAAAGAAAATCAAATACTAGTTTTGCATGAATATACTGTCTGATAGGAAAACACTTAAAAATCTTATACAACTATCAAATCTTAACCACCCTTGACATTGACAGATGAAATCACTTTTTTGAAAACCTACAACTTTCTAAAGGATTGTTCTACATATTCCTGTTTCTCATTCTGTAACAATCTGTCATTTTACTTTAAGATAAAACTATTTTCCATTCCCTTAACAAAACACATCCTGCATATCTTGCATATTTATCAGAAAATTCTTGTAACCTGCCTTCAACCAACACCCTTCAAAACTCAATTTACAAGCTTCAAAACTCAATTTGAACATTCTCAACAAAAAGGTTAACCCACTAACTTTTGGACTGACAGCTAGTGAGATAAGAGAGCTCAAACATAAAAAGAGTGGAGCTCAGATCTGAGAGGAACTCATCCATGAACCTTGGAGATGGTGGGGAGAAAAGAAAACACAAAGGGTTCAGAAGGCACTTTTGTATGTCTTTCTCCTTGTCTCCCATGTCATTTGCAATCACGTTTAGATCCTCTCCTCATAGCAAAAACTGAAAAAATTGAAAAAAAAAAAAAACAAGGAAATTATAATTTTATGGGTCTCATAGCTTTTTTTTTTAATTTTTTATTTATTTTTATTGTGGGTAAAAATCAAAATTCTCACAATACATACAAACATTTGCAAAATGATATATAAATATATATGCATATATGTGTATTTGCTTACAAAAATGTTATTTATATATATATATATATATATATATATATATATATATATATATATATATATATATACATATATTTTAAGAGGTGCTTAGATTACCCAAAATATTACGCAGAACCCACTGGGATTCCCATGTAGCCCACCTCCCACACCTCCCACCACATCCCACACAAACATCTCCCACATAGCTTTTTTAAAGCAATTCTTGAACCAGACAGCATACAATCCCTAAAATGGAAGGGAGGTTAGAAGAGTGAGAGCAAAATGCTTCTATAAATAGGACAAGAGAGTCTTAAAGAAAATAATCTTACTGATTGACACAAGATAGTTTTCCTTACTTGGTTTAGCCTTGATTTAGAGGAACCAAGCTACAGAAGAAATGGTGAGCTGTTGATTTCTGATTGGTTGTTCTCAGGATACAGGTTCTGGGGCAGAAGCACTTACAGAAACAGGAACTTAGTTAAGCTTTGGTTTGCTGACATGGGGCTCAGAATGACTCAGGCCTATATAGCTTATATATTATCTCATAGGCTTGTATCTCTTCATATTTTGACAATAAAAACCCTTACTATTTTTTCAAAAGGCATTAGAATGATTTCCACAATTATTCAATAAAGTATATAATGAAGTACCACACTGAAAAAATTCTACATTTAAAGAGCTCATGGACCAATGATATAAATGTTTCATACAATAGGATGGAGGAAAACTTCAAATATTTGAAAGGGATAACCAATATTCCCTATTGGGAAGGATATAAAACCAGAAAATAATGACAAACATGGAAAACATAATCTATGAACTGAAAATTAATGGGGAAAACTCTTTAAAAACCTTGGCAAAAATTTTTTAAAAGTATATTATAAAAAATAATAATAGTTGAATACATTACATAAAATTACCAGAATAACAAATCTAAACAAATACTCCTGTGAAAATTATTTATCTTGTATTGTGTAAAATACTTATATAAATTAGAATAATTGATTAAATGATATAAGGATCTATCTTAAGAAGGTAAAATAAAATTAAACATTATTGGGGTGTAGATGAAGGAAGTATTAGAGAAGCAATAAATAAATCATTTATAAATTGAAAAAATGGAAAAAAATATCTGATTCAAATGAACATTCCTAATAGTTCTTTTTGCAATGAAGATAGTGTTCTATATCTGCACACTCCATTACAGAAGCCATTAGCCAAATATAGATTTGGGCACTTGTTATTTAAATTTAATTAATTTAAGTTTAATAGCCACATGTTTATTGCTTACAGTATTGAACATAAATGACCTAGAGTCTTGAAAAACACAATTAAAAGTAATGAAATAGATTCAAAACAAAAATGAATAAGGACACAAATAGTAAAAAGTAGTAAATGAGAATGTTGAGGCAAAAGGGAATACAATAAACTGGAAACTATTTCTTTGGAATAAAAATCTCTGACTATAGTCAGGACTTATAAAAGTGCAAGTAAATGTGACAAGTTCTTATCTATTGTTTGGAGAAATCACCAGAACTCCAAAATTGGGAGAAATGTTGAGGTCAACAAAGTTCTGAGACAGTTCCAAAAGAAAGCAGCACTTTCCTCTCGTTCCAAATCACTGCCCTGTCCCAATTCTTCTTCTTAAGGTGAATATAACTCAATTTTTGCATACCCTTTTAAAACAGTCAAACCACATAAGGACTATATTCCAGGGGATCACACCCTGATTACACAGATGATAAAACT
>JAKSZT010053994.1:598296-698046 GCA_026826555.1 Tolypeutes matacus
AGACAACGATGGGAAATGGCCATCCCAGGGAATGGAGAGGGCCTGCATCTGCAGGCAGGATCATCCCACCCACCATATCCATGGGATATAAGCCCTCTCTCACTTGGAGTTGGAGTGGACATCACCATCCCTGTCGCCTCTGGATTGGGGGAAGAACTATGGACTAGAGTGGACTTGATGGTATTCTCTTGCTCACATATGGTGATTCTTGCAATGCAAGAAATTATAACAATGAGGTGGAGCCAGTGGCCACTTGACAGTTTTTGGGTAGGGAGGGGATGAGCAGTTGAGATACAGGGGCTTCTTTGGGAGTTGGAGGTTGTCCTGAGTACTGTTGTGGCGATGGATGTGGGCCATTTTGGATCAGCACACACTGCTCAGGGCTGAGTGGGGGAGAGTGTGGTCTGCGGTGTGGACTGTGGTCTGTGGTTGGTGGTGGGGCTCCAGGATGTGTGGGCTCATTGAGGTTGGTGGGCCACACTGTGGGAGATGTTTGTGTGGGATGTGGTGGGAGGTGTGGGAGGTGGGCAACATGGGAATCCCAGTGGGTTCCGTGTAGTGTTTTGGGTAATCTAAGCACCTCTTAAAATATATGCATATATATATATATAACATTTTTGTAAGCAAATACACATATATGCATATATATTTATATATCATTTTACAAATGTTTGTATGTATTGTGAGAATTTTGATTTTTACCCATAATAAAAAAAAAAAATGCTGTAGGTGACATTTAGTACATTCATCATATTGTGCATCAGGTTTATCTAGTTTCTGAACATTTTTATCAACTCCAAAGGAAACCTCATACACACAAAGGGAGTTATTCCACATTCCCCACTCGCCTCGATCCCTGACAACCATTAATCTTCTTTCTGTCTCAATTGATTTGCCGATTCTAGATACTTCATGAAAAATGGAAACTTTTAAAAATGCTACCTTTTGTATCTGACTTAAGTTTTGAAAACACTTAGCATGTTTTCAAGTCTTTTCCACTTTTTAGTTTATGCCATTAATCCATTCCATTTAATGACTGAAAAAAATTCCAATGTATGTATATAACACAATTTGTTTATCCATTCATTAAGTGATAGATATTTGGGTTGTTTCCACTTATAATTGTAAATAGTGCTGATATGAACATTTGTATACAATTACTTGAATATCTTTCTTCAGTTTTGGGGGCTTTATATCAACTAACAGAATTACTAGATCATCAGCTAATTCTGTGTATATTTTATCGAAGGATTGCATAAATATTTTCCATAGTGTTTGTACCATTGTGCATAACTATGAGCTATGTACAGGGATTCCAAATTCTCCACATCCTCACCAACAGTTATTTTAGATTTTCAAAAAAGTATGACCATCCCAGCAGGTTTGAATTGATGTCATATTGTGGTGTTGGTTTGCATATCCCTATGACTAGACATATTGTGCATCATTTTATGTGCTTGTTAGCCAATTTCATGTATTCCTTGAAGAAATGTCTATTCAAATACTTGGCCCATTTTTAATTAGATTATTTGTCTTTATGTTAAATGGTAAGGGATTTTTAAAATATACTTTCTGGATATTAGATCTCACATATATTCTTGGAATGCATTTTCTCCCTTTTTGTAGGTTATATTTTCACTTTCTTTAGAGGGTACTTTGATGAAAAAGTTTTTAATTTTTGTGAAATACAATTTGTCTATTTTTTCTTTTGTTTTTAGTTATTTTAATGTCATATCTAAGCATCAATTGCCACATCCAAAGTAATGAAGAACCACCTCTATATTTACTTATGAGTGGTATAGTTTTACTCTTACATTCATCTCTCTAAATGACTTAAATTTTTGTAAATATTGTATGGTAAGTATCATAATTCATGCTTTGCATGTGCATATCCAGTTTTTCCATCACCATATAGTGAAGACACTGTTCTTTCCTGGGTGCTGGACTTGGTGACACATTTTTTGAAAACTAATCATAGATATATTGGTTTATTTCTGAAGTATCAGTTCTATTCCATTGTTTACATTTTTACATTTATGCCAGTATAACACTATTTTAGTAACTGTAGAATTGTATTATGTTTTGACATATAAAATTGAATATCTTCTAATTTTGCTTTTTTTCCAGTATAGTTTTATCTATTCAGTGTCTCTTTGTAATTCCCTGATTTTAAAGGTAAGCTCTTACTTCTTAAAAGGAAATCAATTTTATTGATACATATTAATAAAGCATACAATTCATCTAGAGTGTACAATTAATGGTATTTGGTATAATAATATAGTTGTGCATTCATCACTTCAATCATTATTAAAGCATTTTCACGGAGAAGAGAAGAATTTCCTTGTCTGTTTTTTGTTTATTATTATTGTGTTTATTTTTTAAAAATGGGCTCTGAAATTTTGATAGGCATTGTAGTGTATCTCAAAATCTTTTGGTGAGAGAATTGCCACCTTAACTATAATAAATCTGCTATTCCATTCAATGTGATCTCTTTCGGTTTATTAATGTCCTCTTTAATTTCATCCAACAATATTCTACAGATGTCAGTATACAAATTTTGCATACTTTGGATGAAATCATTCTTAGCAATTTTATTATTACTGATGCTTCTGAAAATTAATTTTTCTTAATTTTCTTTTCAAATTCCTCACAATTTGTCTAAATACAACTGACTTATGCACATTAATCTTTTATCCTGCAACCTTACTGCATTTATTTATTAGCTCTAATAGGGTGTGTGTGTGCATGAGTGTAGACATGTGCTTGTGTGGCTGCTATCGGTTTTTTCTTCCTATAAGATCATGTCTTCTCAGAATAGAGATAATTTAACTTCTTTTACTAAAATATATTTTTATTAGAGAGTTTGTAAAATTACAAAACAATCATGAACATGTGTGGAATTCCCATAAAACAAATATCCACTACATTTTTTGTGGAACATTTGTTATAAATTATGAGATAATGTCATCAGATTATTACCACTCTTTGTGGTCTATAGCATTAATTTTTTTTCTTTTCTTTTTTTTTTATTGTGGGTAAAAATCAAAATTTTCACAATACATACCAACATTTGCAAAATGATATATAAATGTATATGCATATATGTTCATTTGCTTACAAAAATGTTATTTATGTATATATATATAAATATATTTTAAGAGGTGCTTAGGTACCCAAAATATTACATGGAACCCACTGGGATTCCCATGTTGCCCACCTCCCACACCTCCCACCACATCCCACACAAACATCTCCCACAAGTGTGGCCCACCACCCTCAATGGACTTACACATCCTGGGGCCTTGCCACTAACTAGAATGAACTTGATGGTATTCTGTTGTTCACATATAGCATTAATTTTGTATATTTTTTCCATCCCAGCCTATTATTAACACAGTACATCTTTGACATTGATGCAAGGCTTTTACAGTATTCCTGTGAACAATTGTTCACAGGTTACATTAATTGTATTTTCCTCCTGCTTCTCCACATTCCTACCACCTTGCAATAGTAATGTACATTATATATATATATCATGGACATTTTATATTTGTACAATTAACCACAATTCTCATCCACCTCTGGGTTCACATTGTTTTTCAATTCCTAGATAATACTAGAGCTTTCTTTCAATTCACCTTGACATCCCAAAATTTCAGCCACAATCCCATTTATAGACTTGTTATATTAGTTCTACTCACTATAATGTATCATCAACTCTATCCATTTTCTCATTTTTACAGTCAAGTTAATTAAAACTTCCACATAATGCAAATATTCCTGCTGAACTGATTTTGTGATAATCAGTGTAGGTTAAATATTTGCTTTATTAGAAATCATGCATGTGTCCCCAGATCTCTGTTTCCAGTTTTCAACTTAAAGCTGTTTCTCCTTCAATCACTCCATTCCATGTCTTTTTTGGCCAAGCTGACAGTGGTTTTGTTCATACAGCTCTCTCAAAAACTTTGTTGGTTTAGCATGCAGGAAGCAGGGGTCCAGGCCATCAGACAGTAAGACTTTCCACAAGTCTTTCCTACATAACTGCATCTTCAATTCTGATTTACAAGTTCCAGGTTTAGCTAAGCTTTCAAATGGGACACTTTCATTTGGGAACTTGATTTCCGGAAACACGGAAGTTCTGGAATCATTTTCTGTTTTCTTTGTGCCCAAAAGCTCAGTCCTCAGTGTATTTCTCTTGACTAGCATTTTGCGAAAATCTGTAAGGAAAAGCCAAGCCACATTCTCCAAATTTACTTTGGAAAGTTTTTCAGCTAAATTCTCAGGTTTGACATTTTCAAATTTTGTCTTCCATATAACATCAGGAGTTAATTTTGCTAAGTTCTCTGCAACTTTAAAACATGGATAACCTTTCCTCCAGTTTCCAATAATAGTTTCATCCTTTAATTCTAGGGCATCATAAAAAGTCTCTTTAGCATCTATATTGCTATCAATAGTTTCTTCAAAGTGATCTAGGCATTTTCCATCAAGCATTTCACAATTCCTCCAAAAAATACCCCTTACCCATTTATAAAACCATTCCAAAATGTTGGTAATTGCCAAAGCACTTCCCCACTCCTCGGTACCAAATTCTGTATTAGTCAGCCAAAGGGGTGCTAATGCAAAATACCAGAGATCGGTTGGTATTACCAGGCCATAAAGCCTAAGTTTCTTCCCTCTCCAAAGTCCATTGCCACATGTTGGAGCAAGACAGCTGCTGACGTTTGCCAGGGTTCAGGCTTCTTGTGTTCCTTTCTTCCCGGGGCTGCGTTTGTCTCTGGGCTTAGCTCTTCTGGTTCCTCCACAAGTTCAGCTGTAGACTATTAGGCTCTCTAGGCTTTGCTTCTCTCCAGAAAGCCAGCTGTGAACTCTCAGGTGAATGGCTCATCTTTATCCCATGGCCTTCTATCCAACATCATAACTCCAACATCAAAACTGCTCCCTCTGTCCTTTGCCTTGCCTTTTATATTTGCTTCCCCTACCCACCAAGGGGAGGGGCTGAACACACTACTGACATGGTCCAGTCAATGCCCTAATCATAAATTAATCATGCCCAGATTAACAGACCAGTTTACAAGCATAATCCAATATCTGTTTTTTAAAATTCATAATTACATCAAACTGCTCAATGGCTACACAACAGGCAAAGAAGGGGATTACTGTAATGGCTGGGGTGATTGATCCTGACTATCAAGGGGAAATAGGAATACATCTACATAATGGGGGTAAAGAAGAGTTTGCCTGGAATGCAGGAGATCCTCTAGGTGTCTCTTTTACTGCCATGTCCTGTGATTAAAGTCAATGGAAAATTGCAACAAACCAATTCAAGCAGGACTAACAATGACCCAGAATCTTTGGGAGTGAAAGTTTGGGTCACCCCACCAGGCAAAGAACCATGGCCAGCTGAAGTGATTGCTGACAGTAATGGGAAAATGGAATTGGTAGTGGAAGAAGGTAGTGATAAATAGGAACTTCGACCATATGACCAGTTACAGAAACAAGGACTGTAATAATCATGAACCCTTCTTCCTTGTTTCATTATTAGTATGATTGTATATGTACACAAAATGAATTTATTGTTTTCTTCCCCAACCTTTCCTCCTATCATATGAAAAGTTGTATTAATTCCACATTCATAATGTTTAAGGATGTCAAGTTTAAGAGTGAATATTACCCAAGGACTTGTACCCTATTCTGTGGTGAATTAATGCATTTCCAGTTGTACACAAGGGTGTTGAACATTGTTAGGCAGAAATATATATATGCTTGTCTGTTCTTGTTTTTACTTAGAGACTAATTATGGTTTAGGATAACATGAATGGTTGCCAAGTTGACAAGGGGTGGACTGTGATGGTTAGGCTAATGTGTCAACTCAGCCAGGTAATTGTGTCCAGGTGTTTGGTCCAGCAAGTACTGGGTGAATTGTAATACAAGAGCATTTATGGGCTTTGATCACCAGTGAGTTTACTGCATGGATGGCTGATTATATCTGCATCAATCAGGGAGATTGCATAATCAATGGGTGATGCTTTATCCAATCTGTTAAATACCTTAAAAGGGGAAGTGGTTTCAACATTCAGAGACAATTTCCCAGCTCATCATTGGACAGTCAACTTCTCCCAGAAACTCAATTAGAACCTTTCATTGGACTTTCATCAGAGCCCCTGGCTTACAGCCTTGCCTACGGAACCTGGACTTGTGCATGCCCACGGTCATGTGAGAGACTCATAAAACCTCATATTATTGACAGATATCTCCTGTTGATTCTGTTTCCTGACAGAACCCTGACTAATACAGGGAGTAAAAATGGATAAAAGTAAATAAATAAATCCTTAAAAAATGTATAGTGGAGGAAGATATGGACTATAGTTAGTATTAATACCTTGACGAAACTTTCATGATTTGTTAACAAATGTTTCACAACAATTTAGGGTGTTGGGGGCAGTGATGTTTGGGAGCCCTGTATGGTGTTATTCATGATTGTTTTGTAAGTTCACGATATTTGCTGAACATTTATGATTTATGTATATTCAAGCATGAATGAGATACTTCAATAAATTGCTTAAAAATAACTTTCACATCCATTAACCATCAGTACTGATTTCTCAGCTCTCTCCTTCTCTCCTAATAACTTTTTCCTTTTTTTGTACTTTTCTTATTTTTTTTTCTCCTAATAACTTTTACTCTAGGTTTTAACTTCAAACATTTATTCTTCATATTTAAATCAAAGCTACCATGCAATATTTGTCTTTTTTGTGTCTGGCTTATTTCACTTAACATATTTTCAAGGTTAATCCATATTATCATATGTGTCACAATTTCATTTTTTCTTACAACAGCATAGAAGTCCATCATATGTATATACCACAATTTGTTTATCCAGTCATTAGTTGATGGATTTGGGTGGTTTCAATTTTTTGGCAATTGGGAATAATGCACTATGAACATTAGTGTGCAAATGTCTGTTCACCTCACAGTTTTCAGTTCTTCTGGATATAAACCTAGTAGTGGAATTGCTGGATCGTATGGTAAATCTATATTTAGCTTCCTGAGGAACCACTAATCTGTATTCTACAGTAGCTGCACCATTTTACAATCACACCAAGAGTGAAGAAGTGTTCCTGTTTCTCTTCATCCTCTCCAGCACATACTGTTTTTGTTTTTAATAATGGCCATTCTATGCTTTGTGAGATGATAACTCATTGTTGTTTTGTTCTGCATTTCCCAAATAGCTACTGATATTTAACATTTTTTTCATGTGAATTTTGGCCAGTTATATTTCCTTTTTGGAGAAATGTCTAAGCCTTTGCCCATTTTTTTGAGGTACCATGGCCGGAGATTTAACCCAGGTCCTCATATGTGGGAAGCAAGCACTCAGCTACTGAGCCACAACTCCCCTGATTTTTTTTTTCATTTGTTTTGCTTGTGGTTTGTTTATTTCTTAGGAAGCACCAAGAACTGAATCTGAGACTTCCTATGTGGGAAGCAGATACTCAACTGCTTGAGCCACATCCACTCCTTATTTACCAACTTTTTAATTGGATGGCTTGCTATTTTACTGAGTTGTATGATCTCTTTATATAGAATGGAAATGAAATTCTTATTGGGTATGTGGTTTCCAAATATTTTTCCATTGAACAAGCTGCTTTTTCACCTTATTGGCAAAGTCCTTTGAATCACTAAAGTGTTTAAGTTTGAGGATGTCCCATTTAACCTGTTTTCTTTCACTACTTGTTCTTTCAGTTTAAGGTTAAAGAATCCACCACCCACCACCAGGTCTTAAAGATATTTTCTTACATTTTCTCCTAGGAGGTTTATGGTTCTTGGTTTTATATTTAGGTCTTGGACCCATTTTGAGTTAAAATTTGTATAAGGTGTGAGAGGGATCCTCTTTCTTTCTTTTGGCTATGGATAGCCATTCCTCCCAACCCCATTTGTTGAATAGACTATTCTGCATCAGCTGGGTGTGTTTGGTAGCCTTGTCAAAAATCACTTGACCATAGATGTGTTTGTTTCTCAAGCAACCATTTGGTTCCATTAGTCTGTGTGCCTATATTCATGACAGTACCATGCTGCTTTTTAAATAACTATAGCTAGGTAATATGATTCAAAGTCTAGAGGTGAAAGTTATCCAATTTTCTTTTCCTTTGTAAGAGGTTTCTGGCTAATTTGAGACCCCTACACTAAAAACTAAATTTTATAATTGTGTTTTACATTGGTTTACAAAATACTGATGGAATTTTTATTGGGATCACATTGAATCTATATATCACTTTGGGTAGAATTGACATCTACAAGATACTTTGTCTTCCAATCCATGAGCATGGAATGTTCTTCCAAATATTTAGGTCTTTTATTTCTTTTAGCAATGCATTGTAGTTTTCTGAATACATGTGCTCTACATCCATGGTTAACGTTATTCCTAGATATTTGATTCTTTTAGTTGCTATTGTAAATTGTATTATTCCCTGAATTTCTCCTCAGATTGCGCATTACTAGTGTATAGAAAAACCACTTATTTTGCTTAATGATCTTGTATCCTACCACTCTACTGAAATAGTTTATTAGCTCTAGAAGCTTTGTTGTAGATTTTTTAGGGCTTTCTAGGTATAGGCTCATATCACCTGCAAATAGCAAAATTTTCACTTCTTCCCTTCCAATTTGGATACATTTTATTTCTTTTTCTTGCCTGATTGCTATAGCTAAAACATATAGCACTATATTGAACAACAGTGGTGACATTGGGCATCCTTGTCTGGTTCCTGATCTCAATGGCAAAACTTTTCAGTCTTTCACCATTGAGTACAATGTTAGCTGTAGGTTTTTCATATACGGCCTTTATCATGTTGAGAAAGTTTCCTTCGATTACTAACTTTTGTCTTATTTTTTCAAGAAAAGATGCTGTATTTTGTCAAATGTCTTTTCTGCATCAACCAATAGAATCATGTGATTTTTCTTCTTTGATTTATTAATGTGGTGTATTAGAATGATTGATTTTCTTGTGTTGAACCACACCGTGCTTGCATACTTGGTATAAAACCCACTTAATCATGATGACTAATACTTTTAATGTGATATTACATTCAATTAGCAAGTATTTTGTAGAGGATTTTTGCAACCATATTCATCAGGGGAATTGGTTTGTAATTTTATTTTTGTAATATCCTTAACTGGCTTTGGTATTAGGGTGATATTGGCTTAATAAATTGAGTTCAGTAGCCTTTCTTCTTGTTCAGTTTTTTGGAAGAGATTGAGTAAGATTGCTAATAAATCCTCAAATGCTTGGTTGGACTCACCTTTTGTAACGATCTGGTCCTGGGCTTTTATTTTCAGGAGTTGTTTGATTGTTTCAATCTCCTGTGATTGGTGTTTAGGTCTTCTTTATCTTTTAGGTTCAGTGTAGTTTGTTCATATGTTTCTAAGAATTTTTCCATTTCATCTACATTGTCTAGAATGTAGCATGCAGTTGTTAGCATGCAATTGTTCATAGTATACTCTGATAATCTCTTATTTCTGTGGTGTCGGTAGTAAAATCCTCACTTTCAATTTTTTATTTTATTTGTTTGCATCTTCTTTTTTTTTCTTTGTCAGCCTATCTAAGGGTTTGTCAATTTTCTTAATCTTCACAAAGAACAAACTTTTGGTTTTATTAATTCTCGCTACTGTTTTCCTGTACTCAATTTCATTTAATTTTGCTCTGATTTTATATCATTCCTTCTGCTTGCTTTGGAAATAATTTGCTGTTCTTTTTCTAGTTCCTCCGGCTATGTAAGTTAGGTCATTGATTTTAGCTCTTTCTTATTTTTTAATGTAAGCATTGAGTGATATAAATTTTCCTCTCAGCACTGCTTTCACCACATCCCATAGGTTCTGATATGTTGTGTGCTCATTTACATTCATCTTGAGATATTTTTTGATTTCTCTCAAAATTTATTTCTTGACCCACTGATTATTTAAGTATGTTTTTTAATATCCATATATTTGTGATATTTTCCTTTTTCTGCCTCTTGTTGATTTCCAGCTTTATTCCATTATGATCAGAGAAAGTGCTTTGAATAATTTTGATTCGTTGAATTTATTGAGATCTTCTTTGTGTCCCTATGTGTGGTCTATCTTGGAGAAAGATCATAAGCACTTGAGAAGAAAATATATCCTGCTGTTTTGTGTGCAATGTTCTGTATATGTCTATTTGGTTTAGCCCCTTTATTATATCATTCAAGCTCTCTGTTCCCTGATTGATCCTCTTCCCAGATGTTATTCCAGTGCTGAGAGTGGTATATTGCAGTCCAACTATTTTGGTAGAGACATCTATTTCTTTTTTTCTTTTATTTTTAACACTTTATTGAAGTATATCATTCATACATGAACATACATAAACTATAAGTGTGCAGTAAACATCATGATCTTATAAAACAAACATGCATAACATCATACATGGCTCCCATACATCACCCGCACAATCATCCTGCATTGTTGTGAAACATTTGTTAAAAAATCACAAAAGAGCATCCTCAAAGTATTACTACTAACTGTAGTCCATATCTTTCTCCCCTATACTTTTTGAAATGATTTTATTTATTTATTTATTTATTTATTTATTTATTTATTTATTTATTTATTTATTATTTTTATCCATTTTTACCCCCACCCATTTTTATGTTTCTGTGTCCATTCACTGGGCAACACTCTGTGTCTGTTTCCTGCCTTCTCTTCTCATCCTTCTCCTTTCTTCATGGGATTCAATTCTTGGAATCACCTATGTGGGAGGGAGGTGTCCTACCACCTGTGTCACCTTAATTCCTGATTTTTCAGTGCATCTCATCTTGGTGCTCCCTTGTGTCACTCTCCTGTTACATCATCATTTTGCTGTATGACTCATGGGGCCTGGTGGCTTACCTGCTAGTGGAGTCTGGTGGCACACCCATGCATGGGGCCTGACTCCTCACCCACTTGTGGGGCCCAGCAGCACACCCATGCACAAGGCCTGAAAGCTGATCCACAGATGGGGACTGGCGGCTCACCTGCTCATGGGGCCTGGCGGTGCACCTGAACATAGGACCTGTCATCTCATCCACTTTCAGGGCCTGGTCGTTTGCACATTTCTTGCCATCATTAGTTCTCTGATACCCTTTTTAATTTTTTCCATTTTTTTCTTCATCTGTGCTTTTGTATGTTCACTTTTGGAGGTCATGTCTTCAAGCATACTGATACTTTCCTCTGCCTACTTAAATCTCCTGTTATAGGCCTCCAGTGTATTTTTTTAAATTTATTGTGCCTTTCATTCCATAAGTCTGCTATTTTTCTATGTATGCTTTCAAATTCTTCATGCTCACCAGTCCCCTCTTATCCTGTTTTGGGGTGGGGGTGGATTTATAGGCACCCTACTGTCCAGTCCATGTGAGCAAAATTGCCTGCTGTTGCCCAGAAAGTCTGAGGAAACCCAGCTCTATTCCTTTACTGTTTGGGGGGCAGGGATGGAGATACAGGTGTCTGACTATTCTGTTTGTGTGAGCCAAAAGCACCTGCAGTTACCCAGAGAGGGTAGGAAACACCAACCTCTCTTGTCCTACCAGGGGTGGGGATGAAGAAACAGATGCCCAAGTTGAGTTCATGTGGGACAAAAGCATCATTTGCCCTGAGAGGTTAAGAAAACACAGTTCCCCTCCTGTCCTTTGCAAGTGGGAAGGAGTCTCAGGTATCTGGCTATCCAGACTGTGCCAGCTGAAAGTCCCTGTACTTTCTTGGAGAGTCTGGTGCAGGTTTACCCAGCTTCTTCTTTGCCAGGGATGGGGCTGGAGTTTAGGCTAGGGCTGCAATTAGATCTGTGTGAAAATAAGCCAGTCCCTACCATCTCTGTGATTTTCAATCAGGCCTTCTTCACCTCATGACAGGGCAGAGTTAAAAAGGTGGCTACCAGACTCTTTTTAACTTAGGCAGATTCAAATTTTAACTCTTATTAGGATTATTTTTAGCCAGCCCAATTTGCTAATCAGTAGTTGAAGTCAGTGTCCAATCATCTCTTCCTCCCCTGATTTTGGGAGATGGAGCTTCTAACTCTAACAATGAAAAAGCTCCTTAGGTGGATTATGCCACCAGTGGAAGATGGGCACTGGCCTCTATGGTGTGGAGTGCTCTAATCACAAAACTTCACTGCAAATTGGCAGCCTCCTCCTTCCATTCTTTCAAGGATATTTCAGGATGCTCTTCTGGTCTTCTGAGCCCCCAAAACAAGTGTTTTTGATAGCTCTGTTTAGATTTTTAACTGATCTGTAGGATGACTTGACTCTTTGAATGTCTTACTCATCCACTAACCTGCCTTCATCCTTCCATTTTGAAGTAATTTTGTATAATGTGTGAGATAGGGGTCTTGTTTCCTTCTTTTGGATATGGATATCTGGTTCTCCCAGAACAATTTTTTGAATAGACTGTTGTGGCCCAGCTGCAAGTTCTTGACAGTCTTGTCAAAAATCACTTGAGGGAAGTAGATATGGCTGAAGAAGCTAAGCTCCTGTTTACCAAATGGGAGGCTCCAGGTGCCTCCTAAAGAAGACAACAAAGACAGTGAGCTGATGTGATGAGCTGGAGTAACAAACTAATGCAACAGACAGTGAATGCAAGCAATGGGGGTCGAAATAAACAAATAAAAATAAATGAATCTTTAAAAAAATCATTTGACTATAAATGATACGGTATATTTCTGAGTTCTTAATATGGTTCCATGGTAAATCTGTCCATCTTAATGCAAATACTATGCTGTTTCACACTGTAACTATGTAAAAAGAGAGAAGATGACAAAAATAAATATCTTAAAAAAAACAAAGTTGGAGGACTCTGACTTCCTTACTTTAAATCATATTACTTAGCTATAGTGGTAAAAACAACAACAACAACATCATCATCCTGGCATAAAGATAAACATATTAACCATAGGAAACAGATTGAAAACTGAGAAATAGACTCTCACATCTACAGTCAAGTGATTTTTGGGAAGAGTGTCAAGCCCTCCCAGCTGGGCCAAAAGTCTATTCAACAAATTGTGCTGAGATAAGGGTATAGCCATATCTAAAAGAAAGAAAGAAGACCTTTACCTCATAAATTATACAACTCTATATTTTAATAAAAGGAAATTTATTGTCATAGTTATCTATCTGCAATAGGTTTATATATCTCACAATGTTTTTCTAGTGATATTTGCAAAACTATATTAAGATTTTAAAAATCCACTAAAATTAGGAAAGTAATAAATAGTGAAATCCTTCAATTCCCTTCAAATATAAATCAAATTTCTTAATAAGAAAACCATAAACTTGCATATTACCCTATTGTAAGTATTTAAATTTAAATTTCCCTACAAAAACAATGTTCTAAAATCAGTTTCTTATTTTATTTAATGAGAAGTAATAATAATAATATGTCCTAGACACTACTATGTGGCCTCTGCACTAAAAATGCCCTCCTACATTCTCCATCTCATCAACCTGTATCAATTTTGTTACATTAATGTCAATCACAAATTTTCATATTTCTTCATATCACTTTATTGTTTTAAATTTTATTGATACATATTATAAAGCATACATCCATCCAAAGTGTACAATCAATAGTATTCAGTATAACCACATAGTTGTGCATTCATCAGTTCATTCAGTTTTAAAGCATTTTCATTATTCCATAAATAATAAAAAACAAAAACCAACAAATCAAACAGAACTCCTCTCTATCTCTCTGTTTCCCTTTACATACATAGCTGCTTTTCTGTTTCCTCCTCTCTAGTATATTTGTATTTATATTTTGTAAAACAATTTTATATATGCAATATCACCATATTAGTATTTTGCATGAGGTTTCACTATGTTATACACAGTTCCATGTTACATTTTTTAGTTTTCCTTCTAGTAATATAAATGTCCTTAGACTTTCCCTTTTGGCCACTGTCATACCCATTTAATACCTCTGCTAGTCATAAACAACATGAAGTGTGCTTGCCTTTTCATTCATTTCCAAAGATTTACAAAAAAATCTTTTAATCCCTTCTGCACAGTCAACTTCAGCTTTCCATTCTCTACCATCATTCTATTATCTGGTGACCCATAGTGTAATAATTAATTCCACAAGTTTACATAATATATTCAGTTCATAATAATGGAATCATACAGTATTTGTTCTTTTGTGCCCAGCTTGCTTCACTCAATATAATGTCCTCCAGGTTTATCCTTGTTGTGACATGCTTCATGAGTTCATTTTAATTACAGCTGTGTAATATTCCATCCTGTGTATACACCACAAATTGTTTATCTATTCATCAGGTGATGGACACCTGGGTTGTTTCCAACTTTTGGAAATCATGAATAATGTCATTATGAACAATATTGTGCAGATATCTGTTCATGATGCTGCACTCAGTTCTCCTGGATATATAACTAGTAACGGTATTGCTGGATCACATGGCAAGTCTATATTCAACTTAGATAATCCTCCACAGTGGCTGTACCATTCTACATTCCCACCAACAGTAAATAAGTGTTCCTATCTTTCCACATACTCTCCAACATTTACAATTTTCTGACTTTTTAATAGTGGCCAGTCTTATTGACATCTTGTAGTTTTGAAGTGCATTTCCCTAATGGCTAGTGATATTGAACACTTTTTCATGTGTTTCTTCACCATTTGTATTCCTTCTATGAATAATTGTCTTTTTGAGTTTTCTGCCCACTTTTTAATTGGTAGTTTGTCTTTTTATTGATGAGTTCTATGTTCTTTTTATATATCATGGATATTAAACCCTTACCCATATGTAATTGCCAAATATTTTCTCCCATTGAATCAGCTGTCTTTTCACCCTTTTGACAAAATACTTTGGGGTGATAAAGTGTTTAGTTTTGAGGAGTTCCTATTGATTTATTTTTTCTTTTGTTGCTTGTGCTTTTGGTATAAGGTTTAAGAAAATACCACCTATCACAATATCTTGAAGATGTTTTCCTACATTTTCTTCTTGAGGTTTTATGATTGTTGCTTTTACATTTAGGTCCTTCATCTGTTTTGAGTTAATTTTTGTTTAAGGTGACAGGAGATAGGTATCCTCTTTCTTTCTTTGGATATGAGTATCATGTTCTCCCAGTACCACTTGTTGAAGAGACCCTTCTGGTCCAGCTGGATGGCTTTAACAGACTTGACAAAAATCATTTGACTGTAGTTGTGAGGGTCTATTTCTGAATTCTCAGTTTGGTTTCATTGGTCAATCTGTCTGTCTTTATGCCAGTACCATGGCATTTTTACCACTGTAGCTATGTCATATTCTTTAAAGACTGGAAGTGAGAGTCTTCCAACTTTAGTCTTCCTTTTAAAACATTTTTTGCTATTCAGGGAAATAGTAACTTCAAATAAATTTGGTAATTGGCACTTAGATTTCTGCAAAAAATCTCCTGGGATTTATATTAAGATTGTGCTGATTCGGTAAATCATTTGAGGTAGAATTGATAATTTAGTGATATTTATTCTACCAATCCATGAACATGGAATATCCTTCCATATATTAAAGACTTCCTTTGTTTCTTTCAGCAGTTTGTTGTATTTTCCTGAATACAGGTCCTATATATGCTCAATTAAGTTTATTCCTAAGCATTTGATTCTTTTAGTTGCATTACAAGTGGAATTTTTTTTTCTGATTTTGTCCTCAGATTACACATCAGTAGTGTATAGAAATACTATTGATTTTTACATATTAATTTTGCATCCCAGCACATTGCTGAATTTGTTCTATTAGCTTCCTTATGGATTTTTTCAAGATTTTCTAGATATAGGATCATACCATCAGCAAATAGTGAAAATTTTACTTCTTCCTTTCCTATTTGGGTGCCTTTTATCTATCCTAAATTCTCTAGATAGAAGCTCTAGCATAATATTGAATACAATGGTGACAGTGGGCATCCATATGTTGTTCCTAATCTCAGTGGGAAAGCTTTCATTCTTTCACCGTTGAGTACAATGTTAACTGTAGGTTTTTCATATATGCACTTTACCATGCTGTGAAAGTTCCCTTCGATTACTATATTTAGAATGATTTATCAAGAATGGGAGTGCTGTATTTTATCAAATACCTTTTTCTGCATCAATTGAGAGGATCATGTGATTTTCTTCTTCAATTTATCATTATGGTTTTTCACACTAATTGATTTTCTTGTGTTGAACCACCCTTGTTTACCTGAGATATAACTTACTTGATGTTGGTTTATAAATCTTTTACTGTGATTTTGAATTCAGTTTGCAAGTATTTTATTGATAATTTTTACATCTATATTCATTAGAGATATTTGCCTGTAATTTTCTTTTTTTGTATTATCTTTATCTCGTATTAGTGTTAGGGTAATGATAGCTTCATAGAATGAGTTTCATAGCATTCTTTCTAGTTCGATTTTTTGGAAGAGCTTGATCAAGATTTGTCTTAGGTCATGTTTGAATGTTTGGTAGAATTCACCTATGTAGCGATCTGGTCCTGGGCTTTTCATCTTTGGGATGTTTTTGATGACTGTTTTAATTTCTTAAATTATGACTGGTTATTGAGGTCTTCTATTTCTTCTAGGTTAGTGTATTTCTAGGAATTTTTTAATCTCCTCTACATTGTCTAGCTTTTTGGCTTACTGTTATTCATAGAATCCTCTTATGATCTCTATTATTTCTGAGGTGTCAGTGGTAATGTCCCCCTCTCATTTGTGATTTTATTTATTTGCATATTTTGTTTTCTTTTG
Organism: Tolypeutes matacus; assembly: GCA_026826555.1. Taxonomy (NCBI): domain Eukaryota; kingdom Metazoa; phylum Chordata; class Mammalia; order Cingulata; family Chlamyphoridae; genus Tolypeutes; species Tolypeutes matacus. Next base: position 615,039 of record JAKSZT010053994.1, read on the forward strand.
TCATCTAGCTAATGGTTTGTTTATTTTATTGATCTTCTCAGGGAACCAGATTTTGATTTTGTTGATACTCTATGTTGATTTTTTTTTATTTCATTTTTTTCTGCTCTGATTCTTACTATTTCTTTCCTTTGACTAGGTTTGGAGTTAGTTTGCTCTTCTTTTTCTATTTACTGCAGATGTGCAGTTAGATTTTCAAATTTAGTTCTTTCTTCTTTTTTTTAAATGAGGCACTTGGGACTACACCCAGGACCTCATTCATTGGAAGCAGGTGCTCAACCACTGATCTATATCTGTTCCCCAATGAGAGTTGTTTTTTCATTTGTTTTGTTTTGTATTGAAGAGGTACCAGTGATAGATACCAGGACCTAGTAAATGGGAAGCATCTATATTCATAGATAGCACTTGAGCTATATCCACTCTCCTTTGTTATCTTTTTTAGTGTACCATCATTATTAGTTTATTGAGGGTTATAAATTTCATTCATAAAATTTATGAATTTTGTTGTATGTTGTCTTCTCACTTTCATTCATGTCTAGATATTTGCTGAATTCTCTTGCAATTTCTGCTTCTTTGCACTGATTGTTTAAGAGTGCATTGTTAAATCTCTATCTATTTATGAATTTTCCCTTTTTCCATCCATTATCAATTTCCAACTTCATTCTGTTATGATCCCAAAAAATATTTTATATAATTTCAATCTTTTTAAATTTATTGAGACTTGTTTTGTGGCCCTTCTTATGGTCTATCTTGGAGAAGGATCCATGAGTTCTTGTAGAGTATATATCCTGCTGTTTTGTGGTGCAGTGTTCTATAGATGTCTGATAGGTCTAGTTCATCTATCATATCATTTCAATTCCTCTGTTTCTTTATCCTCTGTCCAGATGTTCTATCCAATACTGAGAGTGGAGTATTGAACTCTCCAACTATTATTGTAGAGACATCTATTTCTCCCTTCAGTTTTGCCAGGATGTGCCTCATTTATCTTGGGGCAGTCAGATGAGGTGAATAAATATTTAGTGTATTAATTTCTTCTCAGTGAATTGCCTTTTTACTTAATATATAATGACCTTCTCCATCTTTTATAACAACTGTGTATTTAAAATCTATTTTGACCAATATTAATATCACTACTCCAGTGCTTTTTTGGTTACTATTTGCATGGAATATCTTTTTTCAACCTTTCCCTTTTAACCTCATTATATCATTATGTCTGAGGTGAGTCTCTTGTAGACAACATATAGATAGCACATATTTTTTAATCCATTCTATCAGTATATGCCTTTTGATTAGAGAGTTGAAACCATCAACATTCAGTGTTATTATTTTAAAGGCATTACTTCACCCATTTTGTCCTTTGACTTTCTCTTGTCATATCTTACTTTTGTCATTTTTGCCCTTTAATTTACCCTTCATAATAATCTTCATTTCTATTCTCTCTCCAAGTTTCTCACTTTTGATTTTTTCTTTGAAGCTGTAGCACTCCCTTTAGTATCTCTTGTAATTCTGGTCTTTTTATAACATATTTTTAATCAGTTTTTGTTGGTCTGTGAAGACTTTGAATCCACTGTCATTTTTTTAAGGACAATTTTGATAGATACAGATTTCTTGGCTCCCAACTTTTCTCTTTCTATACCTTAAATACATCATACCACTCTCTTCTTATCTCCCTGGTTTCTTATGAGAGGTCATCACCATTCTTATTGTGGTTCCTTTGTAAGTGATGCTTTTCTGTTCTCTTGTTGCTTTCAGAACCCTCTCTTTCTCTCTGGTGTTTGTCATTCTGAATAGTAGGTGCCTCAGGGTAGATCTATTTGGATTTTTTCTGTTTGGAGTGCATTGTCCTTGGGTATTGATATTTATGTCTTTCAAAAGCCTTAGGAAGATTTCAGTCATTATTTCTTCAAATATTCTTTCTGCAACTTTTCCATTTTGTTCTCATTCTGAGAAACAAATAATGTGAAGTTTTGTATGTTTCACATTGTCATTGTCATTCACATTGTCACATTGTCCCTGAGAACCTGTTCCACATATTTCATATTTTTCTCTTTCTGTTCTCCTGTCTTTTCCAGTTCAGATGTTCTATCTTTGAAATGACTAATTCTTTCTTTTAGCAATTCATATTTGCACTTATGTGTCTCTAATATATATTTTTTTAATCTCATCTATCATGCTTTTCATTCCCATAAGGTCTGTTACTTTTCTTTGCAGGCTTTCAAATTGTTCTTTATGTTCACCCCTTGTCTTCTTAATATCCTTTATATCTTTAGTCATTTTTTCTTTCCATTCTTTGAATTGATTTAGGAGAGTTGTGTTCTTATAATTGATTAATTGTTGTAAATCCTTTATCTCTTCAGGATATTTTGTTTTTTTACTTTGTCTAGTCCATCTCTTCTTGTTTCCTAATATGCTTGTAATTTTTTGCTGATGTCTAGACATTTGAATTTTTTGTGAATTTATTCTGTTGGCCAATTTTTCTCTCTTACTTATTTTTTTCACAGCTCTACTTTGATATATGGTTCAACTTATTCTAATTCTTAAAAATTTCCCAGCTTATGTTATCAAAATTGTGCTAGGGACTGACTAATGTACAGATTTACTCCTAGGAGTTAGGGTACAGGGAAATCCCAAAGCAGTTTTTGTTCATGCAATTTCCAGACCAGCCAGTAGATGGAACTTATCTGCATGCCCTTCCACAGAGTTGTTTCATTTTTTGCTTTCCTTTGTTTAGCTCTGCTGGCCAAATTCACAGAAGAGAAGCCCTCCAATTCTCCCTCCCTTTTTTCTTGTAATATCAGACAGGAAGGAAGACATCTGTTCCCCTCTCAAATGACTGTGGTGAACCTGGGGTTTTACCCCATCTTAATATATTGAGTGTGTGAGAGGAGAGCACTTCCCAGCCATTGAGGGGGTTGGGGAACTCACATTTGTTTTTCTAGATTCTTCATCTCTCTCTCCCTCAACTTCCTAGGAGTTGTGCAGCACTTTCCTGATATGCTGACCCCCAAAACATGACCCTTGGACAGATTTTGGCTCTTTCTCCATTGTTTTTGTCCAAAAGCTGAGCCCTGCAAACCTTCTCAGACACAATCTTCCCATAACTCTTCCCTTTATTTTTAATCCCATCATTTCTCCAGAGAACACAAGCTCTTTGTTCATATAGAAACAGTATGTCTGGTTCCCTGTTGTATTTCCAGGACTTTGCATATTTCCTGTTACAAAGAATAAACTGTAAAGTATTTCTTGAATTAATTAATAAAGTAGACTTTCAATCATCCTTCTCAATGATCTTATCTCTTGTTTTTCCAAAATCATAAGTGGATTTTAACTTTTTAATTATCTTGTAAATTCAATCAAGGTGAACAGAATGCATCTCATTGAATGAAACTCTGATTTTGTTCAGGATTTGCACTCTGTGCAATCAGGGTTTTCTACCTGGAATGGATCACTCAGTGGATTACTTAAATGTTTTCCCTATACAAAAGAAATACAAATGGAGGTTGCTCTTTGCCATTGAAAAAGAAATCAAGCAATGCAGAACTTTGGGAGAAAAGCAAAGTGTGGCTTTTCTTTGGAACTTTCCTCAGAATAGAGTAGACCTCAAGGTCCCCTCTTATTTTTTGGAGTCATGGGACTTCTCTAAACTATGAGATGTCATCTGACCTACCCTCATTACCATTTTAACTATTGTCAATTTTAACACACTGATTCTATGAAAGTACTATTTTAAAATATTTAATTTTAATTGGTATGTAATTTTTCCTTCCCCAGTTTTTTCCATTCCCTTGCCAATTGAGATGAACCTTTTTCTATGAGAAGCAATTAGTGGTTTTATCCTCATCTCCTGCTCACTTCTCAATGCACCCTGATATGACTTACACCTTCTGCACTTACATGCACTATCCTTGAGAAGTTTCTTTGTTCTATCACAATGAAACCACTGAATGCCTCTACACCTTACAAGATTCCTCAACAAATTCCTTGATTTCCTCCTTCTATCATCCATTTCTGTCCTGGTCTCCTAGTTCACAACACTCTCTTGGATTTTTTCTGATCACATCTTACATATTTTAAAGCTATTACTGAAATATTAAATTTTGAAACTCCTGAGAACTCAGTCCTTCCTTTACTTTTTTTCTACCTAAGCAATATCTTCCATTCCTTTGATTTACCACCTATGGTTATGGGACTTACACTTTCCTGTCCAAATATCACTTCTGAATTCCAAACCTGAAACTATATTCTGTGCTGAGATTCCCATTGTTTTTTTTTTTATCAGTAACTTAGAGGGATTCATCACCTTTAGAAATTCTTGTTCTTCTTAAATAATCCCAACCAGATTGAATGAAATTATCTGTCACACAGAGGCTAAGTAAAGAAACTGGTGCTATTATTCATTCAAAATATTGGCATTTCTTTGAGAGATTTTCTATCTCCAAATATGAAATAAATCCAGATCATGTACACAAAGTAGCCTTACAGTTTTTCCTTTGAATTTTCTGTTCTAAAGTGACTCTTAAACACCATAGGAATAAACTATGTTTTATTTGCTAGTATGACTCTATACTTTCAGACAGACCTAGCTCAGAGTTGTCCTCCAACCTAAACACATTTATGAAAAAGGAGTATGACTTTCTTGAAAAATATAGTCTGGAAATGACCATGATCAGAAGGATCATGGGCTTGGAATTCAGCAGAGAGTAATAGACACACTGAACTAGGCTAAAAAGGAAAAGCAGCTTCATTGGCCAGTGGAGCACAGGAGATCTAACCAGTCTCAAATTGGCTTCCCAGTTGAGGGGTTTTCTTACAGCTTTTATACAGGTTTGAAACAAAGAAAGTTCATCATTGAGTTGAGCTCTATGGGAGTGGCCTGGGGAGCTTCTCTATTGTTTTTCTCTGGGTAATATCAAGAAACATAATATTCCTGAGGTCTCTAATTCTCATGTTGATGAAGATCATATATCAAATGAAGCATTACATGTTTACATCATACATTTGTCTTTACAAAGAAGAAGTAAAAGGTTTGGTTAATATCAAACTAGACAGTTTTACGTGCTTTTCTATGGAAACTTTGTCTACCCTATGGTGCTTGGTAAGTTACACAGACATTACATTTTAATCATGCTACGAAAACAAGGCTGAAAATACATAAGGCTATATAAGAAAATGATGAAAAAGGAATAATTGATTACCTAAAATGCATGATACAAAAGTAATGAAATGCAATTATTTTAATTTCAGAAGTTAATTAAAATAATGACAAAATATGTATTTGGATATAAATACCTTTATGTAAAATAGAAGTACATTGCTTGATTTCTCTAGAGAAATAATTTTTTGTTCTATTTTTCAAGATATATTTGAATAGTTTTATAGCTTTAATAAATAATATTTATTATTTAAATAATATTTATTATTTAATAAATAATAAATAATTCTTTAAAACCCAACTTATAGGAAAATCTTTAATGAAACTTGATTATTTATTTTGGGGAACCCCTAATATTTTGATGTTTGAAGGTAAATCTAATATAACAAGATCTATACTGTATGATCTTTCCCTGGTTGATAGTAAAATATACATACTCTGGAACAAAAAATTTTCCTTGTATATTTTTTCAGCACAATATTTCTACTTATATAGAGTCACCAGGATGACTGAGAAAATACTGGTAGATTTCAGTTCCTCTTAGATATACTGATTAGTTAGAATCTTCTTGCTATAGGTACTTTAGAGTACTTACCCAACACAAATAAATCCATAAAACTGCGAGCTTCTTGGATAAGGCAGGAAGATTGATTTTGAGACATTTAGAAGGAAGTGAATGACATAGATATGTCATGAGTAGATTTATCTTGACTAGCATCTGAATTAATCAAGTAGTGTCTTTGGGATTATAGGACTGGTGATGTTACCAACTTCATAAAAATAGAGTTCACCATGAAAATGGTGTTTTTTCTGGAGATAAAGAAGCTCTGAGCTACACATGTAGTAAAGGCATACTCATTAAGACTTAGGATACTTTGCATTCTCAGCCCATTTGTGTCCTCATGAATAAGGGAGAGAATTTTTACTAGACACAAGAGTGTAATTTATTTTGTATATGCCTTTTTTGTTAAATCAGAAGGTATTATTTCATTTGACTGCAGGTAGTTGGGTCCAGACCATCTGAGGCCAGGTTAACTTATTGTAGATATACAATATATTTCTGGATTTATAATTATTTGTTCATTTTCAAAGGGAAACTCATATAATATTTTACCGTTCAGGGAAGGGTTTTATGCAATTAGACCAGGAGGAGAACCCAAAAAATGAACAAATAAACAAATAAATATACAATGAAAAGTTATATGAATGGCCTGAAGGCATAGTAGAATTGTAATATAGGCTCTGTGAAAGGCAACAGACACCTTAGGGTGAGGCTCGTGAAGGAATCTCTGAGAGAATGACAAAACAGGGACTGAAAGGACATGAGTATGATGTGGGAAAGTATTTGAGGGGATTTCCATGGAAATGAAGGATGATTATAGTGTTCAGTGCTGAAATAATATTTTAGCATAAATGTATTTGTGTGTTTCTGAATGATGATTTCTTACTCAATCCTTGGATACCTGGAGGAGTCCTAATTTAAAATTACTGAATTTGAAGGAAAATATTTTGTTAAAGTGGGATACCTTGATTTTATTCATATTGACTGACATCTAGGTTAATCAAAGAGCAAGCTCTAGAGGCAATTTTTTTTTAGATTTTTGGGATTGTGGTTGTTGTAATAACTTGAGTTATATTTGATTTTTTGTTCCTCTATCTCTGAAAATAGAGATGCACCCTGTCATTTTAGAGCCAACAGTGTAATAAATGGAAAGAATTGAATAAATGCGTGAGATTGTCATGACAGTATACAGAAATGGGTAAGAAAGGAGACTACAATTCAGCCTTGAGGTGTTATAATATTGTTTAAAAAGTGCTTTGCAAAACACAAGATGAAAAAGTGACTGGGATAGCTTGAATACACTCAGGGGATTGAGATGTCAGAGAAGTCTTTGAAAAAGAATGTTCCCCAAAGGTCCAATTCTTCTTTACTTCCAAGTTATAGACTGAGGCATACACACTGGATTTATTCATAGGGAGCTTATTGGAGATAGTAGTATGATTTACTTAAGAGGAAGTCTGTGATGTCATCAACTCATAATTTAAGGCTGTGTGAGTAAAAGGTAAAAGTGCTCCTATAGATTGACTGTGAAAGAAGGAAAAGGAGGTCAGGCACAGGAGAGGAAATAGGCACAGGGGGCATTTGATTCATAAAAAAAGAGAAACAATAAGGATAAATTATGAGGTGATTGATTGTGATGAGAGAGAGGTTGCTGGTAAAGATTTCAAAAGAAACAGGAAAGACAAGGATTCACTCAGCAACATTCAACTTAATCAGGTGACAAGACCCTTCAAAGAGAAAGGAATACCTAATGGGTATGAATACAGGACTAACTGTAGACATTAATGTACTAAATTGAAGTGATTAAAATGACATCATTCACCTGGTTATTATGAAGTTAATCTCATCTGGTAAATGTAATGTGAAATGTGAAAATATATGGCATCCAAAACTATGGGAGTTGTGATTATGGAAGATGGAAGAATGACTCAATTATCAAGATGTAGTCTGTTTCCCAGATATATTTGAATGCACTAGGAAATGTGATTCTGCATTTAGACATAAAACAAGAGCTTGGTAATGTGTTCTGTCACATGTAATAATAAACATGACAGGAAATTAGAGTCATCTCCTCTGTGGTCAGATGTGGTAAATAGTAAGATATTTACTGACAGATGGGGTAAATACAGTGACATCAGAAATTTTCTTAGGAAGCTATGGTGAAATGTGTATGCTTGGAAAACCTCTGGCAGTAAATATTACATGAGGTGGAAACTAATGTTTGGGAAATGTATTTAATGCAACGGAAGTTTCCTTGTGAAAGGAGAACCTATGCAAGTGGTGTGATTGTAACAAATTATATAAAGAGGAGGCTTTGGCAACAGGGTAATAATCTGATTATTGAAATGAGACATGGCATTCTAGGTAGTACCTAGGTGTGGCATCTAACCCTTAAGATACTTGAAATTGGGATACAGGAAGAAAAAATTCAAACCTTAGTTATGTCTTTTACTGGACATGTTAGTTTGTCATAGTACTTTAGCACTATGAGCCTCTATGTAGGACATTTGTTAAATGAGTAAATTAACCTGTATCAGTAGGATGATACTGAGAAGATTAAATTTTTAAAAGTATATAAATCTCTAAACATATTGAATACAATCATTTTCCTCCTGGTACACATGGCTAAGTTAATCTTAGCTCTGATCAACCCCATAATAATATATGCACATAATTTTCCAAATATATTGGGGTGAAATGTAGAACTCAGTGTTGAGGGGGTTGTATAGTTAGACCTCACATATGGAAGAACCAAGATGATTTAGGACAAATGTGTCCAGAATTTCATATTCATGGTAGAGCAGGAAGGGAGTGAGAGTTCAGAAGATGGAAATGTGTGTGAGAGAACCAATGCTAGTGCAAAAAACAAGAATAATTATAATTAAGAAAATCCAGTCTGCTTCTTCTTGTTGTGAGGACCCAATTCCAGTTGTGATTTTGGTCAGGGATTTCTATGTTTTGGAATCATGGATGAATTAAAAGTCTCTGAACACCATGGGATAGTTAATAAATACAATTCATGGGTTTTCATGTTCTTATCTGTATAATGAAGGTAATCATACCATTATCAGCCAGAGAAGACAAGCCCTCTTGGAGCACTCTTCATGTTCCTATTGTTGATTTGGCTGGGGATACTTCCTGGTTAAGGGCTTGGCATCCATGACAGGTGGGCCTCAAAGTTGGGGTTAAGACTTGAATCTTAAGTCTTCTTTCTCCATTTGCAGCTTTGCTCACTTACTGCTTGTCTAGTTGTGAGTGAGAATCCAAAGGAAGACAGATGCCAGCTAAGGTATTGAAAATGCAATCACAGGTGTGTAGGGGATTCTTCTTTAGCTGAAACTGCCAACAGATGGGAAGATTTCCCCTGCTGATGTGGATATTCCAAGTGTATTCAGGAGCTATTCTAGGATCTGAGCTTAAATTAAGTTTATACAAGACTCTAATAATTATGTTAAGTTAGGGACTGATAGATGAATAATCTCCTCCAAGAATTACAAGAGTAGGTCCTAGCTTCCATAAAGGCTGTATATTCTCTGAAAACATGACAGATGTTTTATTTTTCTCCACCAACCCTTGGGATCATTGGATATATAATGAATTCATGAATCATGTTAGTGCCTGAGATTGGTCATGGCATGTGGAGAATAGAGGTGATAGAGATGAGTAAGAACAGAAGTTTACAGTCAGAAGGGAGGCTGAGTTTCCAGCTGGTGCATTCAGTCAATCTAAAATGACAGGTACTGCAGTATGGGGGTAGATATATTTGTCAGAAGCACATGAGAAGGTTAGTAAATTAAAGGAAATGAGGAATCATTTATTTATTTTCCCCAAATTTTAATTTTCTTAAAGTTTTGATGTAATATATGTGCATATTAAGAAATATATTTAAAAGAAAACTAAAATTACCCTTCCCACTATTGTTCAAGTTTCCCATCTTCAATTCTCTAAATCAAATTTATGCAAATTTTATAAATGGATGCAATGTACAGGAATTATTCTTTCCTTCATTGTGGCTGTGAATTCAGGAGCTGTAAAATAGGTAGAATGAAATTTATGTCTCTGTGAACGTTTTTGAAGTTTTGGAGAGACCAGGAACAATGAAGAGGATTCTTTTAATCTTTCCCAGACAAATGAGATGAAGATAAAAGAGATACAATGAAAACTGTTATTTGTAGGCCACAGAAAAAGGTGAGATTGGGTGGTCTCCTCCTACAGGAATGGTTAGTCCAAGACCATGTATCAGTACAGATTAGGAAGTCCCTGGATTGTGACACCTGTATTAATACATTGTAATGAATACCTGAGATATGTTGCACTATGTAAAGCAGGCCTTACTGATCCTGAGTTCTGTATGAAACCTATTCAGTTTTGCAGACTTCTAGATATTTCTTAAAGGCTCCCTGCCATTTTAATGAATAATAATTCTGTGATTTGAATTTAGATAGAAAGCAATTCCCACTCAACTTATTGTAGTTTTCAAAGTACATAACATTTTCTTAAATGATTTTATAAATGAGGAAAATAAGTTCATCTATAGAGGGGAATAATCTAACCATAGTTATCTTTTTAAATGATATATCATGGATGTAGCTTGCCTTACAATGTCTGTAAATTTAATTAATATTGTTGGAAAAGATTGATTTATTTATGAATGCTCAAATGAAACTTTTACAATCATCAGCAAGAAAGCATAGTTACAGGTTCATTGGGAAATTTGCAGGTGTATATCATACCCCATGTCATGTAATTTTCTTTTACAATGGGGTTTTAAGTATTCAGAGTGTGCTTGTGTCTGTGAGTGCATCTGAAAGGCAGATGGCAGTTCAGCATTGATAAGGATGTTACTGGAACTCCATAAACATTGTGAGTTTTGTACACAGTCTCTGCTTCTTTAGTGCTGTTATTTTGTACATCACACTCAGGACATTGTTAAGATAGCCCTGTGTGAAGACAAATTACTGTGATGTTTTAGGAGTTAGTGAGTATCAAAGATGTGGCCATAGAATTCACCCAGGAAGAGTGGTACCTGCTAGACACATCCTAGAGAAAGCTGTTCAGAGAAGTGATGCTGGAGAATTTAAAAAACCTGATCTCAGTAGGTGAGACTCTCAAATTTATCTGCTATCTATATTTGTCTATCTCTTATCTATCTAACCTATCTATCTCTATATATATCATAAATAATCTTCAATTTACTTATTTGTTCAAATATCTAAATCAGCTTCTCAATATTGTATAATCTTTATTTTCTCTTATATTTTTATATTTTATAATTTTAATAAATTTATATTGTGTTTTAAAACAAAACTGCCTAAACATTTGTTTCCTTATTTTTTATTTACACTTAGTTCACCCCAAGAGAATTTAATCTTTTTTATCACAATTTAATGTCTTTCTTGAATCTCAATTAACACCATTCAGGGTTGTGCTGAGAACTCAATGAATACTTTTTGGATGGTTAAATAATTGACTGGTAAAATAAATATTCTGCTCCAAGGGATATGCTGTTGTTCAGAACACAGTAGTAAAAACATTGCATATACCCTTTTCCACACAGAATTTAGAGCATTCTGGTGGAATTCGTGTTTACTCTATTACTTTTTAACATAATATTCAATCACTGTAGAAACAGATTTCTCCCCATTTATAATATAGGTGATACTGCAGTTTCTCTTTGTACTAGCTCATGGGTAGTAAGAAAAAATCATCCTCATTGTAATAGGCAAAAGATCAGGGTTAAAATTTCTAGTTTAATATTATCAATGATCTGAGTTCAAGGTATTGTTGCATTGCTGACCTTCAGTGCTTACCTTATTCTTTTGTAACCTGCCATGAACATCATGATCATGCTCTGTTACTATCACAATTCAAGGTTTTTCATATAAACAGGATATCAAGCCTGTAAATCAAATGTGTTTTCCCAGTTGGAAGAAGGAGAAGTGTGGAGAGAAAGATTAGGATTTCCTCAGTACCCCAGTCCAGGTGAGCTCTATGTACCTGTGCATCAGGAGAGGGGTCTCATGATATAGTGAGTATGTGCTTGAATATATTAATTTCAGGATTCCTTAAGTGAGTTATGATTTTTTCAGGTTTCTTTACATGAGTTATGATTTCTAAAATGTAGCTGAGGACACTGGGGAAATTTTAGTCCCATGTGTTTATTCCATCTGCTTCTCAACCTTTATTCAAGTGCCTTTGACATTGGGAAAGGGATATTGATTTTTTATTGTAATTAAACTTTCACATAGTGATCTTTGTCCTGGAAGACTTTTCCCTCTTTTTTACCTCCTTGACATCCCAACTCTTTTTTATCATACTCCATGACTGAAAATCTTTTATGATTTTGTCCTATAATGTTTTCTCATGTCTATAGTATTTATTAATTTAATATTCTTTCCCAGCTAATATGAGTGTTGGAAATATACTGAAAGGGATACTTGGAACTTTTCAAGTTTTTCATCCCCCTAATCCTACTCTAACAATTTATTCTGTTTTATTTATTTTTTTTTTAATTACTACTGGGAGGAAAAATGTCTTTAAGATAAGGGAAATGTTAGATATAATATTCAATCAACCTACCTGTAGGAAAGACACTTCTAAACTCAGGTCATTTGTAAGCTTAATTTTGTGAACCATAGTATTCCAAATAGATACCCAGGAATGGAAAAACTTGGGAATTCAGTAAAGTCATGAAATTGTAATTAATGTTGGGATTAACTGCTAATCCAGCAAAAATCTGTGATTGTTTGAATTTAGGTAAAAATTAACTTAAGTACAAACTCTAACCTGAGCTTATATAATATAAAATGAATTACATAGACATGTTTCACATATACAATTTTTTTGAAACATCATGAAGCTCAAAAGTGATCAGATACCTATGCAATTTTATATTGATATAATAGAAAAAATCTATGTCTATGGAGTAGAATTATAAGTATATGAAATGAACATGTTAAATATTTTAATTGGAGACTATCACTTGTGGATTAATCTAGATTTCATATTTATGGAAATTAAGAATTTCATGTATATGGACAAATGTTTTACAATCTCTTATCTAATTCCCAACAGCAGAGATCTCACACCCAAAAGAATTCCTTTAAATGTAATTATTTGGAAGAAGATTCCACTCACACATCCACATTGACCCAAAATGCAATAATTCATATGAGAAAGAAATCCTGTTTCAGGAAACCACTTGCAACAGTCCTCAATGACCATTCATCTTTTCAGCAACATAAGCAGGTTCAACCTAGAAATAAGTCATATGAAGGTGACCAAAGTGCTTTAAATTGTATGCAACATTCTGACCTCAGTACTCCCATTGGAGAGAAGCCCCATGAATGCCATCTATGTGGGAAAGCCTTCAGCTGATATTCTTATCTTAAACAACACCAGAACTCACACTGGAAAGAAACCCTATGGATGTCATATTTGTGGGAAAGACTTCTTTCATCACTCTTCTGTTAAATAACATGTGAGAACTCACACTGGAGAGAAAACCTATGAATGTCACCTATGTGGGAAAGCCTTCATTCAGTATTATCATCTTAAGGAACATAAGAAAACTCACACTGGAGAGAAATCCTATAAATGTCCTATTTGTGGGAAAGGCCAATTTTATTGTTCTTCTGTTAAAGAACATGAGAAAACTCACAATGGAGAGAAACTCCATGAATGTCATCTATGAAGGAAAGCTTTCAGTCAACATTCCTGTCTTCAAAGATATGACAGAACTCATATTGTATAGAAACTCCATGAATGTTGTCTATGTGGGAAAACTTTCACTTGTAGTGCTGCTCTCTAGCAACATGAAAGAATTCATGCTGGACAGAAACCATAATATCATATGTATGGGAAAACTTTAATTTTTCTAGTCTTAAGACAACAGGAGATTATTCAAACTGGAGAGAATCCCTATCAATGTTAAGAATTTGAGAAAGCCATCAGGCAGTATTCTGTCTTTAAATGAAACAAATCACTCTATAAAGGTTTTGAATATGAAAGAGACTTCAGCAATTTATTTAACCTTAAATAAGATAGAAAACTCACATAGTGAATAAAAACTTTTTTTTTGAAGTACCAGGGCCAGGGATTGAACTCTGGACCTCATTTGCAGGAAGCTGGTTCTCAACCACTGAGCCACATCTGCTCCCCTTTGCTTTTTTTTAATCTTACATTTCTTGTGTTTTACCCCCAACCCACCCTATTGTTATTTTTATTAGGTTGGTGGAAATGTAATTGTGGTTTCAGACTGTGATTTTAAAAAAATTATAACTAGGCTCAAATACATCTTTATTAATCAAAATAGGAACCATTACAATCAGCACATTTTTGCCAACAAGAAATGTTGTTTATTCCTGTAGTGTAAAAATCCATGCTTCAGGATTTAATGAACTCTTGGAAATCATTTTCTGCATCCTGCTGGTTTTGGAAGAATTTTCTTGCAAAAAGTTGTTAAGATGCTTGAAGAAGTGATAGTTGGTGAGAGGTCAGGTGTATATGACAGATGAGGTAAAACTTTGTAGACCAATTTGTTTAACTTTTGAAGCATTGGTTGTGCAATATTTGGTCAGGCATTGTCATGGAGAACAATTGGGCCCTATTTGTTGACCAATGCCGGAGGCAGGTGTTGCAGCTTTTGGTGCATCTCATCAATTTGCTGAGCATACTTCTCAGATGTAATGGTTTTGCCAGGATTCAGAAAGCTGTAGTGGATCAGACCAGCAGCAGCCCACCAAACAGTGACCATGGCCTTTTTTTGGTGCAAGTTTGGCTTTGGGAAGGGTTTTGGAGCTTCTTCTCAGTCCAACCACTGAGCTGGTTGTCTCTCATTGTCATATAAAATCCATTTTTCATTGCATGTCACAATCTGATCAAGAAATACTTTGCTGCTTGCATAGAATAAAAGAAGATGACACTTCAAAATGACTTTTTAAATTTTTGGTTAGCTCATGAGACACCGACTTATTGAGATTTTTCACCTTTCCAATTTGTTTCAAATACTGAATGACTGTAGAATTGTTGATGTTGAGGTCTTCCGCAACTTCTCATGTAGTTGTAAGAGGATCACCTTCAATGATTGATCTGATGGCCAGCCGCTATGCTTCTTATCTTCAAGGCTCTCATCTCCTTTGCAAAACTTATTGAACCACCACTGTGCTCTACTAGCAGTTCTTGGCTAAATGTGATGTTGATGTTTTGACTTGTCTCTATTACTTTATGACACATTTTGAACTCAAACAAGAAAATCATTCAAATTTGCTTCATGTCTAACATCATTTCCATAATCTAAAATAAATATAAAATAAATAGCAAATAATATATCATTAACAAAAAAACATAAAACAATAAATTCACATTACAATGATGTATAACATAACCACATTTATTTAAGAATGTATTCCAATACCAAACGGCAAATTTCAACAATGCAAAACCACAATTACTTTTGCACCAACCTAATATATCATTTATACATGAACATACATAAACAATAAGTGTGTAGTAAACATTGTGAACTTACAGAGCAAATGTGCAAAACATCATACATCATCATAACATCAAAACATCATACAGGGGTCCCATACATCAACCCACTACCAACACATTGCATTGTTGTGAGACATTTGTTATAAATTATGAAAGAATATCAACAAAATCTTACTACTAACTATAGTCCATATCTTACATTTGGTGTATTTCCTCCCCAACACACCATACTATTATTTTTTAAATATATTTTTATTACAGAAGTTGTGAACTTAAAAAACAATCATGCATATGTATGTTTCCCTTACAACACCCATCTATGAACACACCACACCATGGTGGAACTTTTGTTACTGATTATGAAATAATATCATCTGACTATTACAACTAACCATGGTCCATATTGTACATGTGTCACACTTTTTTCATATTCTGCCATTATCAACACAGTACATCTTTGGCATAGATGAATGAATATTACAGTATTGTTGTTAATTACAGTCCACAGGTCACTCCAGTTGTATTTTTCCCATGCTTCTCCACCCTGCAATAGTGAGGTACATCAGCTCTATCTCAAAAAAGACCATTGTTGCATCTGTACCATCAACCAAAATTCTCATCCATCTCTGGGATCATTGTGTTATTCAGTCCCTGGATTATTCTCTAGCTTTCTTTCAATTGACATTTACATCCCTAGACTACACTTTCCAGCCACATGCCCATTTATAAACCAACAGTTACTCTAATGAGCTATCATCAACTCTGTACATTTCCAATAAAGGTAAGTAAAACTTCTACATACATTAAGTATCAGTCATCCATTTCAGTCCTCTTCTTATCTTCTTTAAGAATGCACCACATACCACCAGGTCTTGATGATGTTTTCCTACACTTTCTTCTAGAAGCTCCATGATTCTTGCTTTTATATTTAGGTATTCAATCCATTTGGAGTAAATTTCTGTATAAGGTGTGAGATAGGGATCCTCCTTCTTTCTTCTGGCTATGGATATCCAGTTCTTTCAGCACCGTTTGTTAAATGGACTGTTCTGTCCAAGCTGGGTGGGTTTGACAGGCTTGAGAAAAATCATTTGACCATAGATGTGAGGGTCTGTTTCTGAACCATCTATTCAGTTCCTTTGGACTCTTTATATAAGTACCATACTGTTTTTACCAGTGTAGCTAGGTAATATGATTTGAAGTCTGAAAGTGAGAGTCCTACAACTTTGATTTTCCTTTCTAAGATGTTTCTGGCCATTCAGGACCACATACCCCTCCAATTAAATTTGATAATCATATATCCCATTTATTTAAAAAATACTGGCATAAGTTTTATTGGTCTAGCATTGACTTTGTATATAAATTTGGGTAGAATTGACATCTCAATTATATTTAGTCTTCCAGTCCATGAGCATGGACTGCTCTTCCAATTATTTAGGCCTTTTAAAATTTATTTTAACAATGCATTATAGTTTTCTGAATATGAGTGCCCTACATTGTTGGTTAAGTTTATTCCTAAATATTTGGTTCTTTTAGTCGCTATCACAAATGGAATTTTCTTTCCTGATATCCTCCTCAGATTGTACATTACTAGTGTCTTTTAAAGTCTACTTCATTTGATATATGTATAACTTCTCTGGTTTTTTTATTGCTGTTGTTACTGCATGCATGGAGTATCTTTTTCCAGCCTTTCACTTTCAAACTATTGTTATCCTTGGGTATAAGGTGAGTCTATTGCAGACAGCATATACGTGGCTCATATTTTCTTATCCATTCTACCAGTCTGTGTCTTTTGAATGGGGAGCTTAATCATTAATCTTCAATATTATTACTGTAAAAACAGTTCTTATTACACCCATTTTGGCCTTTGTGTTTTATCTACCATATTTTACTTTCACCACTTTTTTGAGACTTTTAGTTACTTTTATTGACATAATCTTAATTTCTAGACTCTCAAACCTCTCTCCTGTCTTTTCTTTTCAGACTGTAGCACACCCTTTAGTATTTCCTGCAAAGCCTGTCTCTTGATTACAAACTCTCTCAGATTTTGTTTATCTGTGAATATTCTAAAGCCACCCTCATTTTGAAAGACAATTTCACTGAATATAAGATTCTCAACTGAAAGTTTTCCCCTTGCAGTATCTTAACTATATCATACCATTGTCTTCTTGCCTCCATGGTTTCTGATGATAAACCAGCACTAATCTTATTTGGTATCTTTTATATGTTATGCATTGTTTTTCTCTTGCTGCTCTGAGAATTCTCTCTTTGTCATTGGCATTTGACATTCTGATTAGTATGTGTCTTGGAGTGGGTCTTTTTGGATTTATTTGGATGGGAGTACATCATGCTACTTGGACATGGATATCTATTCCTTCAATAGGTTTGGGAAATTTTCTGACATTTTATCTTCAAATATTCCTTCTGCTCCTTTTCTCTTTTCTTCTGGGACACCCATGACACATATTTGAATGTCTCTTGCTGTCATTTAGTTCCCCAAAATTTTCTTAGTTTTTTTCCATTATATTCTTCATCTATTATTTTGTATGTTCACTTTCATAGGATATTTCTTCAAGCTCACAAATCTTTTCTTCTGCTTCCTCAAATCTGCTGTTATATGATTCCAATGTATTTTTAATTTCATGTATTTTGAATTTCATTCCTGTAAGATCTGCTATTTTTCTGTGTATGCTTTCAAATTCTTCTTTGTGCTCACCCAGTGTCTTCTTAAAATCTTTAATCTGTGATGGACAACGGTCATCCCAGGGAATGGAGAGAGTCTGCAGCTGCAGGCAGGATAATGCATCTACCATATCCATGGGATATAAGCACCCTCTCACTCAGAGGTGGAGTGGACATCATCATTCCAAACCCCTCAGGATTGCAGGAAGAGCTATGGACTAGAGTGGACTTAAGGGTATACTGTTGTAGTCATAATGTGATTCAAGCAATGGAAGAAATTACAACAGTGAGGGTGAGCCAGTGGCCACTGGACACTTTTGGGGCAGAGAAGGGAAAAGCTGTTGTAATACGGGTGCTTTTTCAGAACTTTGGAATTATCCTGAGTGACATTACAATGCCATTTTACATGAGCATATAACATGCAGAACTGTGTGGGAGTGAGTGTGGTCTATAATGTGAACTATGGTCCATGCTTAGTGGTAAAGCCCCAGGATGTGTATATCCATTGTAGGTGATGTGCCACACTAATGAAAGATGTTTATGTGGGATTTATGGGAGGTGTGGGAGGTGGGGGACATGGAGATCCCTGTAATTTTTGTGTAACATTTATGTAATCTAAGCATCTTTAAAAATAAAAATAAAAATCTTTAATCTCTTTAGCCATCTCCTTGAATTTATTAAGGAGATTTCTTTGAACATCTCTAATTAGTTGTCTTAACTCCTTTATGTAACCTGGAGGCTTAACTTGTTCCTTTAACTGTGACATGTCTTCTTATTTCTTGGTATGTTTCGTAATTTTTTGTTGCTGTCTTTGCATCTGGCTTACTAGATGTATTTATTCAAAGTTCAGTTTCTCTCTTTAGTTTAGGGCTTTCTTGCCAGTTCTTCCTTGTTGGTTGTGTAATAGGAGGCAAGGATGTAGTTGGTGCTGTAAGTTGTGGAGGCTTATAGCTTAGAGACCAATGAGGCTTATACCACCTTTCTCCTTTGCCAACGGTAGGGTCAGAGCTGCAGCCACGTGTAATAATCCAAGTTATACTAGCCTAAATTGTAGTTGCCTAGAGAGGCTGATGAAACTTCACACTCTTTCATCTTCTGCTTCCGTTGTGGATGGAACTGCAGGTGTGGTTCCAAAGTGACCACAGTTGCCCTGTTAGGCTTCTAGCTATTCAATCTGTCTGTGCCAGCTGAACGTACCTGCAGCTACCTGGAGAGACTGGTGAAGGTCTTACCACATTCCTCTCTGCCAGAGGTGGGGCTGAAACCTAGGCTAAGGCTGCAGACCAATCTGAGTGTAAAGAAGCCAGTCCCTACCGTCACTGTGATTTTCAATCTGTCCAGCTTCTCTTCCTGCCAGGGATGGAGTAGAAATGGTGGCTATTGGTCTCTTTCTGACTTGGACACTTTCAAACTTAAGCTTCTCTCAGGGTTACACATTAACCATCAAATTTATTAATAAGTAGCTGACGTAAGTGGCCATCCATCTCTATCTCTCTTGTTGGAAAATGGAACTTCCAGCCATAGCTGCAGAATAGTTCTTAAGGTGGCATGTGCTGCTAGAGTGGGGTGATCACTTGCCTCCATGGCATGGCCTGTATTTTCCCAGAGAAGCTGGACCAGTTATCCCCTACTTGCTCACTGCTGGAGGTGGGGTCTAAGGCTTAAGCTAGAGCTGTAAGCTGATTTAGATGGAAAGAAGTTGGCCCCTACCAGCACTGGTTTTCAGTCCATCCCACTTTCCCTTATGTTTGAGATGGAGTTAAAATGGTGGTTACTGGCCTCTTTTTTACTTGGACAGGTTCAAACTTTAGTGTCCTTAGGATTATATTTTAACCCACTGAATTTATTAATCAGTAGCTGAAATTGGTGCCCAAAAGTCTCTTCCTTCCCCATTTTTGGGAAATGGAGCTTTCAATTTCACCCACAGAATATCTCCCAAAGTGGCTTGTGCCACCAGTGGAGGATAGGCACTGGCCTCCAAAGCATGGAGCGCTCTACTTATGAATCTTCCCTGCTGATGGAGAGTGTCCTCCCTCCATTCCTTCAAAGATTTTGCAGGATGCTCTTCTGGTCTCCTGGAGCACCCAAACAGGTGCTTTAGATAGCTCTGGTTGATTACTAACTGCCCTCTAGGAGCTCCTTATTCTGCTGCTATCTTTCTGGTTGTCTCTCTTATGTTTTTAATCAGTTAAGAAGTTCCTGTAGTCATCTGTACTACTTCATAAAATCTAAGGACAATCACACTGGCAATAATTCACATGCATGTCATCTATGTAGCAAAGCCTTTAGTAGATGTTTAGATTATATACTATGTGAGAGAACTCATAATGTAGATATAATAGAATTGGAGAGGCCTCATCTACTGCTATAACTGTTAAGTTAAACAGTGAAATCACATGTGTAGAATTCTGTACATATACTCAATGTGGGATTGCCTTAATTCCTAATTTATCCTTTAAATTAAATAATTGAACTCCACCAGAGTGAAACACTATGTCTGTAATCACTGTGCACTAACATTCAAAAAATCTTAAGCTTTATTATGCTAAAGAAAACTCAATTTAAGAATAGCCACACAAACATGAAATAAGAAGGAGAAGTCTTTATTAGAGGATGAAACCCCTTGAGGGATTTCCAGAAAATTCATGGTGGAGAGTGCATTCAATGAAAAATCATGGAAAATCATTTATTCAGAGATTGATGAGGTTGTATGCATCAGTAATTGTGTTTCTATGAGGGATATTGTTTGAGGTGTTTAGGCAAATGATTTAGTATCTGATAGTTGATTTTATGGACAGAAAAAGTGGAAGTTTTACAGATTTGGGGATAGGAGAGTGTATGAATTTTGTGATTTTGGAGTCTTTCCTACATAAATGAATATATATAGCTCCCTGGTTTCCTTTCTTGGATCAATAATTAAAAATCTGAAGAGGATGAGCAGATATGGTCACTTTGTTCCTAATCTTAGAGGAAACAATACTTCAACACAGTGACTAGAATCTTTATCAGTGGGTGTGAGATTCATGCACCTAGTAGTTCATTGTGCCATGCAGATGTCCAGATCATTCTCACTGCCCCTCACTAATGTCTCTGTAGGAAATACCAGGCAAAGTGCACTGAAAATCATTTTGTTAATAATCAAATATCTAATAGATTCCTAAATATACAATGCCTATAGGCAATGCCATTATGATGGTCAACATTTGGAAATTCTGTCCTTGACATTAATTATTAAAAAATTAAGATCCAAAGCATGCAAATATGGAAACCTTACAGCTAAGTTTTATAAAAGAATCAGTTTTATTGATACATATTAGTAAAGCATTCAATCCATCAAAAGTATGCAGTCAGTGGTATTTGGCATGATCACATAGTAGTGTATTCATCACTTCAATCATTATTAGGGCATTTTTATTATTTCAATAATAATAATAAAAAAATTCATCACCTCTCAATCTTTCTATGCTTCCCATGCTGTACCTAGCTGCTATTTTTCACTATTCTTAAATATTTATTTATTTTAAACAGGTTTATTGAGATATATTCACATACCATGCAATTTATCCTAAGTGTATAATCACTGTGTCTTAGTATAATCACAATGTTGTGACTTCATCACCAAAAATATTTTAGAACAATTTCATTACTCCAAAAAGATAAACTCCACGCTCCTTGGCAGTCTCCTTGCAATCCCTCTATCATTCCACAGCCCTACATAACTACTAATCTAATTTCATCTTTATAAATTGATTTATAATTATATATTAAATCAATGGAGTCCTACAATTTTGAGTTTATTTGGTATATGGTGTGAGATAAAGGTCTAAATAATTTTTACTCATGATGGTCCAGTTTTCCCAGCACCATTTGCTGGGGAGACAATTCTTTCCAGATTGAAAAGTCTTTCCCACCTTGTCAATAATTGGTTGGCCAGAAATATAACAGTTGAATTCTGATATCTCATTGTTCTATATATCTGTTGTTGTGACATTACTATCCTGTTTTGATTACAGTGCTTTGTTATAAATTTTAAGATTGGGAAGTGTGAGTCCTCCAACTTCAGTCTTCTTTTTCAAGGTAGCTTTAGCTACTCAGGGCCCATTATATATCCTTATAAATTTTATGATTTACCTTTCCATTTCTGAAAAGAAACTTTTTTGAATTTTAATTGGGAATGCATAGAATCTACAAATTGCTTTGAGTAGTATTGACATCAGCATGATAACAAACACATGAACATGTGGTAGCCTTCCATTTACTGGATCTTTTAAAAGTTCCTTTAGCAATGTTTTGTAGTATTCTTTTTAGAAATCCTTTACATTCTTGGTTAAATTTTTTCCTTCATATTTGATTTTTTAATTTGTCACTGTGAATGGATTTTTTTCTTCACTTTTACCAATTGTTAATTGTTTGTGTATAGAAGCAATGCTGATTTTGGGGTTTTATCTTATTGCCTGCCAATCTGCTGAATTCACTTATTAGTTCTAAGAAATTTATTGTAGAATTTTCAGGATTGTCTTGTATATAGGATGATATCATGTGCAAATAGGGAATGTTTTACTTTTTCCTTTCCAATTTGGATGTCTTTATTTCTTTATTTCTTTTTTATACTTCATTGCTCCAATGAGAAGTTTCAGTAGAGTGTTTAATAACAGGGAATACATTGTTCATCATTGTCTTATTCTGATTTTAGATGAAAGATTTTCAGTCTTTCCCCATCAAGTGTTTTGTTAGCTGTGGACTTCTCATATATGCCCTTTTACATGTGGAGGAAGTTTCCATCTATTCCTAGTTATAAGTGTTTTTATCAACAAAGGGTACATTTTGCAAATGCCTTTCCTTCCTTAATTGAGATGATCATGTGGTATTTTCTTTCATTCTTTTAGTGTGGTGGATTACATTAATTGATTTTCTCACAGTGAACCAAACTTGCATATCAGGGATGATTACCACTTGGTCATCATGTATAATCCTTTTAATATGCTGCTGGATCAGTTTCTAGTATTTTATTGAGAATTTTTACTTCTAATTTGAGGAGATTTTGGTCTGTATTCCTTTCTTGTGATGTCCTTATCTGGATTTACTATGAAGATAATGTTATCCTCAAAGGATGATTTATGTAGTTTTCCCTCCTCTTCAGTTTTTGGAAGTGTTTGAGCAGAATTAAAATTAAGTCTTCTTTGAATGTTTGTTAAAATTCTCTGGTGAAGCCATGTAGTCCTGAACTATTCTTTGGTGGGAGCATTTTTTTTTCTCTGGGAGACACACTTTGTTTCAGATTCCTCTCATACCACATTTTAATCAATTAAATACAGTATAGCTTCCAAATAGTATTGGTGGTGGGAGCACTTTGATTATGCATACAATCTCTTTATTAGTCATTGGCTTGTTGTGATCTTCTATTTCCTCTTCAGTCAATGTAGATAGTTTATATGTTTCTAAGAATTTGTCTTCTTCATTTGGTTTTTTAATTTATTGTCATAAATCTTGTGATAGTTTGAAGTTTTTTTATGCCTCCCAAAAAGAAAAAGATTAAGTTTTTGAACTAATACCTTTCTGTGGACATGTGGCCCTTTTGATTGTACTGCATCAGTGAAGCATGGAACAGTTTGGGATTTGACCCTCTTTCTGGGCCTTATATAAATGGAGACAAAGAGAAAAAGAAGGTGCCATTTTTGATCCTGCCATGTAAGAATCACTAGTAACTAATATTTATGCACCATTTCCCATGAGGATTAGCCCATAGAACAGTTCAAGCCTGAAGAGAAGAGCCATATGACTGAAAGCCCCCAGGTGAAACTAGGAAGAAAGTGGAGCAGCCAAGACTACAAAGGAGGCCCTGGAAGAGAGAAGTCCTATGACTGCTTGTCCACAGCTGAGCTCAGGTGATAGTAGATTCCATAAGGGAAGGCAGGGATCTTGACAGAAAATGGTGACCATCTTGCTTTGCTACATGGAAGGTCCCCAATATTACCAGTAGCTAACATTGGTGAGAAAGTATCTCTGCCGATACCTTAATTTGGACATTTCATGGCCTCAAGATTGAAAACTTTTACCCTAAATAAAATTCTAAGTATAAAACCAAACCATTTCTATTTTGCATCATCATCCTGTGGCAAACTAAGACACATTTGTTCATAGAGTCCACTTTTGACCCTTTTTTATTTCAGGAAGGATGTTGGTAATCTCTCCCTTTTCAATTCTGATTTTCTTTATTTGTATCCTCTCTTTTTCTTCCTTGTCTGTCTAGATAAATGTTTGTCAATTTTATTGATCTTTACAAAAAATGGACTTATGGTTTTGTTAATGCTTTATTGTTTTCTTATTTTCGTTTTCATTTATCTCTGCTCTTATATTTGTTATTTACTTCCTTCTGCTTGCTATTGGTTTAGTTTGCTCTTCTTCATTTTCTTCCAGTTTTGATGTTAGCTCTAATTTGAAGTCTTTATTCAATATTAATGTAAGCATCTAGAACTATAAATTTCCCTCTCAGCCCTGACTTTGCTGCATCCCAAAAGTTTCGGCATGTAGTATTTTCCTTTTCATTCTGCTCAAGATAATCCCCAATTATGCTTTTGATTTCCTCTTCATATCATTAGTTGTTTTATATTGTACTGTATAATTCCATATATCTGTGAATTTCCCCTTTCTCTCTCTGTTATTTATTTCTAACTTCATTCCATTGTCATTGGAGAATATACATCATATGAATTCAAATTTTTAAATTCATTGAGACTTGTTTTGTCACCCAATATATAGCCTAACTTGGAGAACAACACATGTGAACTTGAGAAAAATATGTGCTTTGTTTTTGTCAGGTACAGTGTTATATATATATATGTTAGGACTAGTTGGGGATGTATGTGTCATTCAAGTCCTTTACTTCCTTATTGATATTCTCACTAGATGTTCTATACCTTATTGAGAGTGGTGTGTTAACATCTCCTACTATTAATGTAGAACTTTTGATTTTCCCATTCAAATCTGTCAGATTTGCTTCATATATTCTTGGGCTTTGCAGTTAGGTGCATATATATTTAAAATTGTTATACCTTCCTATTGAGTTGTTCCCTTTATCAATAGGTAATTACTATCTGTGTCCCTCATATATATATATATTTAAATAATTTAAAAAAATTTTAAAGATACTTAGATTAGATAAATGTTAAACAAAAATTATAGGGATTACCATATGCCACAGGTCCCACACTTCCCACAACCTCCCACATAAACATCTTTCAAAAGTGATAATGCAATGTGGGAAGTTGTGGGAGGTGTGGGATATGGGGCATATGGGAATCCCTATAATTTTTGTGGGGACTCCCTTGTGTATGTAAAATGTTGTTTTTCTCTTGCAGCTTTCAGAACTTTCTCATTGTCCTTTATACTTGGTAGTGTAATCAATATTTGGTAGGGTATTCTTTTTAAGGATTATAAGGTTTTGGTGATCTCTGAGCTTCTTGAATTTGCAAACTCACACCTTCTTATAAGTTTCTGATGTTCTTTTTTGTTACTTCTTTGAATATCCCTTCTGGCCCTTTTTATTTTTCTTCTATATCTGGCAGACACATAATGTGTGTATTGGTATGCAATTGATCTTTTAGGCTATTTTCACTTTTAATATTTCTTTTCTCTTTCTGTTTCTTGGCCTGATTAACTTCAAGTGTCTTTATTGAAGTTCACTGCCAGCTGCAATCTGTTCTTGAAACCCTCCTGGCCATTTTTCATACCAGTTATTGTGGTCTTCAACTCCAGTACTATTGTTTTGTTACTTTTAAAAATTTCTGTCTCTTTACCTAAACTCTCATATTGTTCATTTAGTATTTTTTCTGATATCCTTTAGGTGTTTACGTGAACTTACAGTCACCCACTTGAGAATTTTTAATATTTCTTTTTAAGACTTTGTTCTGTGTGTCCATATTCTCATCTTTTTCTTTGGTGATTTCTGTATTTTTATCCTCTTCCTTTGAATGGGGCATCATTTACTTTTTCTCTGTATTGTATTCTTTTTTTGCACACTCTATGTATTAATATTTAAAATGCTAATTCTGGGATGCATTTTCTTTTCATTTTATAACCAGCTGGTGAGAAGACAAACATTTTCTTGGGCTTCAGCTTTCTTATTAGGAAGGTTTGCCAAAGACAATAGTAATGTGCAGGGTTTTCCCTGTTTTTCTGGGCCTCTGTATTGTCCTGTGGCTTTTTTTTTTTATTAGTTGTTTTGGAGTTCCACTGTTTACAGGAGTTTGGATGACTGCTCCTTTCCTTGCATATAGACTGCACCCACTGGAGTATTTGAAGTTTCAGGACATTGTCCCAGACTGTCCACTTATATAGTTTTTATACTCCTTTCATTTTATCATTCTTCTTTTGTGTAGAGTGCAAATTCTGGTAGGAAGTTCACCCCAGGGATGAATTTCCCAAATTGTTGCATCCCAGCCATACAGGGCCAGGGACCAATGAAGGGGGTGAAGACTTGCTCCAATGTGTCCTGTGGAAGTGGACAGTAAAGGCCACAAAACTTCTTTGGTGGTTCCCTAAAGCTGAGCTTTCCTAGTCTTCCAAGCAACTGCAGCCCTTCAGCTTACTGTACCCTACAGCTCTGGGGAAGAACTGCATTTTTAAATCACCACTACCTCTGCCCCTGTCCAGGAAAATTTGAAACATTGGCTGCCACCAATTGTGTCAAGAGCAGGTAGAAATAATAACTCCCTTCAGAGCCAGTACCTATTGATCAAAATTCAATAATCAAAAGCTGTGATAAATGATCAGCAGTGCCTCCACTGTTCTTCTGGAATAGGATTTTTATATCCCTTTCTCTCAGTACCAGCTAGCCAGGGACTGTATCCCATGGGGGTGGCCTGCTCCAAGATTGTACAATGGGCACCAGTAACTGCAACTTGGAGACAGCAATTACAATTCTTTACCATAATTTATTGGTCTCTTCCTTCTGCTCTTACCTGGATGTTGTACAGTGTTTTTCTAGACTCTGGACATTTGAAATAGGTGTTTCAGATTGTTCCTGCCTGTTTTATAGTTGTTATGGTAGAAGGCTTGAGTACTGCAGCTCCCTACTCTGTCATCTTCTCTCATGTCTCATAAATTTGTTTTCACCTCCAGGCCACCATCTTCAATTCTAATAGTCTCCTGAAAAATGACTGGTCTCACACTCACAATATTAGTCTTGGAGGCCTGATTGTGGGTAATCCTAGTTCCAGAATGAGAAGAGATATAAGAAGCCATGGGCCAGGGAAGTATATGCCGGTCATTGGAAACCCAGCCTCATTGATCTCTGGATGAAACCAGCTAGCCAACTCCCTGAAATGTATGAGGGATTTTCAAAGCCCAATTTATTGACACCCTTCTTCCAGAGGATGTAGACAACATGCAATAGATACCCCAACTGTGGATCATTACCTCTACCCAGGATGGTAGACAACAGGCAAACCCTCAGTTCAGCCCACAAATCTATCAGCCCTGTTTTGTCCAAGATACTACCATACCAAAGGTATGAAAGAATGATGAAAATAATTTCCCCTCAAATTGACCAATTCAATTCTGTAATTTGCAAGTTACTCTGATTGCAGCCCCCAAATCAGTGGAACAAGTTGCTCTATAGTGCCTCTTGGAAACAGGTTCAGTCACAAAACATCTTTCAGTAAATGAACAGTTTGTTACTTAGTAAAAATGTTCCAAAGAGCATGGGGAAAGATTCAATCTTGGCCAGTCTCCCAGGGAGGCCAAATTCTCAAGCCAGAGTTGGTAGGTGTCTATTCTACATGCCCCACTAGGAGAAGAGAGACTCTGTACTGTTTGAGTTTTGAGTATTTATACACTCCAGAAGGAAGAGGATAATAAATCTTGACACGTTTGCTCTTACTTATTTCACAACCTGGAATGTTGTGCACTTTCACTAAAAAACAGGCATTATGATAAATCACAGACATCTTGATGGTCTTTATTACCAGCAGGCTTAATTAAATACCAGTAAAGATAGCATTGTTCTATGCAAGGTTTTGAAGAAATTATAAAGAGTAATATAAATTATAGACTTTGAGTAGTGGCAATGCTTTAATATTGTTTCATTGATTGTAACAAATGGAACACACATAGATGTCAATAGGGGTAATCATGTGTGGGTGCAAGGGTTGTTATATAGGAATTCCCTATATTTTATTGCATTTTTTCTCTAAATATAAGTCTAAACTTCTCTAACCATAAAGTTAAAAAAGCCACACTAAAGAAAACAGAATAAATTTTTAAAAAGACTATTATGATCACTAATAAAGAATGAGTGATTACAAAGATCTTCTGTTATGTGAGGAGATGAAATGACCTTCAGGCTTAGCTCTGAAGAATTTGAGGGATGCAGTCATGCATAATGCTACGAATAGGGCTATTCTGGCAGCAGATATAGGAAGGGCAAATGCCTAAAATGGGGAAAGCAGTTCAAGGAATAGAAGAGAGACTGTAGAAAATTGGTTAGGGATGCAATTGGAGAGCTGAGAAGAAGGCAGATAACATGGGTTTTTTTGCAGGACACCATAAGTTTGGATTTTATTTACAGAATCTCTATATGGAGAGGGATGGGAGCAGTGCAGAAACAGCAGGATGAGCAAAGCATGTTTCTGTGAAAGTTAACCTCTATTTGTTCTATCCTACTATGGTAAGAAATAGTCAAATGGATAAGAAGATGTTTCTGCCTAACGTACTGAATCTATCCTAAATATTGTGTCTTAGAGAAATATAATGATTGATCGACAAGATTCTAGAATAAAAAAATATTACTAGGCCTATTTCAGTTGGCTTTGACTATATTCCTTCTCATCTTGCCCCAACAACCTTTGTCAAACACACCAGATGTCTGCTCTCCCTCTCTGGCTTCTTCTTGGCACATATGTATGCTCTTCTTTCTCTTTTTGTCTCATCCAAAACAGATAAGAACTTGCTGAAGGCTCCCACCACTGTAAGTACTACTCCCTTACTCTCCTCTCAGAGCTAATGTTCTTAGATTAGTCTTAGGCCATTAACTCTTTTGAGTAAATGGTACCATCCGTTTAGAAAGTTATCATAGAAACTGAAGGAAAGATGAAAACAATCACAAACTCTAGGTTGTATAAAGAAGAAAGGTGAGGGAAGCAGATGTGGCCCAATGATTGGACTCCCATCTACCATAAAGAAAGTCCAGGGTGATTCCTGGGGCCTCCTGTTAAAAAGTTAGCTGGCCCACATGGAAAACTGGCCCACACAGAGTGCTGGCCCATATGAGGTGCTGGCCCATGCAGGAGTGCTGGCCTGCATGGAGAGCTGGTGCAGCAAGTTTATGCAACAAAAGGAGACACAGAAGATAGACAATAGGAGACACAGCAAAACAGGGAGCTGGGGTGGCACAAGAGATTCAGTGCCTCTTTCCATGCTGGAAGGTCCCAGGATCAGTTCCTTGTGCTGACTAAGGAGAAGACAAGCAGACACAGAAGAACAAACAGAGAGCAGACAGCAAGTGCAAAAACAATGAGGGGAGAGAAATAAATAAATATTTTTAAAAAGTAGAAAGATGAGACACCCTGTCCTGCCAAACTGGGAAAATGATAAGTTTTGCTTAACCATATTCATCCATTTTCTTGATTCAGAGTCATGTGCTCAGCAGACATCTTGAGGCTCCATGAATTCTATTATCTCTCTGTCCTGGACCCTGACCTTCACTCACCTCCTGCACTTTTGCCATCTGTGGGTTGGCTTTCACAAAAACCTTGGGGCACAGAGCTATGGCCCTGGTGTTTGTGGTAGGTCTAGGGCTGAAGCTGCCTCACCATTCCACATCCAGCAATCTCACCTTCCCAGATAGGTCTTGGTGCCACAGTGGATTCTAACCTAGGTTGATGCAGAGATCCTTAATGTCCACCCAAGGGAGATGGGAACCCCTTCCATGCTATTTCTAAGACTTCAGAAAAACATAGGTTGAGGCACTTCCAGACATTTAGGTGACTTTTCTTCTAGTGGGCTATCATTTGGGTGGAGGAGCATTTCTTCATTCTCCCCTGCAAGGGATCCCATCCTCCACAAAACTTCCCTACCCTAGAGTGACTGTCTGCTCTGTTTCCCATTAGTCTTCATCCACTCACATCTAAGTTCCATGAAAGCAAGCCTTTCAGCCAGCTCTCCTCTCATTCCTGAGAATAGATCCTGGCAGAAGGTAGATCTGTTGCCAGCCTGGGCCCTCTTATCTGGAGGAAAGGAAGTTCAGGGATGTAGCCAGGTGGGGTGGAGGCCACAGTCCTGGCCTGGGCCATCTGATCCAGTGGGAGACTGGTGGACAAGGAAGAAATCTTGGGATGGAGAGTGACTGGTGAGCCAGGAGTTTGTGCTTGGGCTAGGCCCTGAGATGAAGACACTGGCCATGGCCTGGGAATCAGCAATTTTAAAGCTCCAGAATGTGCCACTGCTGCCACTAGTTGTCTTTCATGGTATATTTGCTTCCATATCCTGCCAGCCCATGCAGGAAGACTGATGGGATCCTGGTATATGTCTGCTTCCAGGACTCTGTTTTTTTCTCCATCTACACAGGGTCCCCCTGGAGTTGCTGAAACTGCCACACATGCTTGCTAGGAATCAGTGGCTATGAACATACTCAAGAGGAGCTGAGGCATGGGTGGTAGGACGTGTCCCCTGGGGACTTGGGGACATTGGAGCATGTAGGATGGGGTTCAGTTGCAAAGGGAAATGTTTTCACTCATCTTATCCCTGTTGTGCTAGGGAAAGCAGCAAAGGACAATGGTGGCAACTGTTGGGCACCATTTTCATGCAATGGAAATCCAATTGCCAAGAATAGGTCTAGCAGGTGAGGGTTCTTTGCTTCTGTAGTCAGGGTCTCCACACCCCAGCCAGGCCTGGGCTTGTGCTGGTTGGGGAAAACCAATAAGTGCTTGGGATGGAACTACCTACCTGTGCCACAATGGACATGTGGCATGGTAGAGGCAATGGTGCCAGTTCAGGGCTGTTGCAGAGTGATAGGAGGCATTGGCTGGAGGGAGCCATGCTTGGGCATGGGATTCCAAAAGAAGAGGGGGAGAGAGAGACAGAAAAAGAGAGAGAATATAAATGATTGTGAGAGAAATTATGCTGGCAAAAGCCTACAAGACCTAGTATTCTCAAAAGTTCTTCAATCCAAGTACTAACCAGACCTCACCCAGCTTAGAGATCAGACATCAAACTCTATTGGACCCTTTCAGGGTGGTAGAGCCATAGATGCTGATTATCACAGCCTGGAGCCTCAAGAGCCTGTGCTGTGCATTGCTATAGAATCTTGTCCAGCTGCAGGGTCTACAGGTACCTGGAACCAGTCTCCAGGTACCTGGACACTGCTTACCACCAGCCACCCAAGTGCCCTGGCCACTGCAGTATGCCTCACTCTTGGAACATGCCCACATGTTGATGGCCATGGAAGTGGCAATAAGACAGGTCAGGCATTGAGATGGCCCTGACAGTGCCCAGTTACCCATATGGCAGACCAGAGGCCAAGGGCTCCTCAGAGTACCAGACACTTCATTAGGTGGTTTCCAAAGAGGCCAGCCTCTGGTTGCCTACTGACATCCCACCAGGTCGGGCATTCTCAGAAAGTGTGCCTTTGGGCCCTCTGCAATGTCCTGCGCTGTCCAGCCTGGCTAAGCCCCTGGAAAGCTCCCAATCCCCACTCAACAACCCCCATTCCCAGCTGACACATTCCCCTGCACAGCCCTGCCAGGAAACATCTTTCCCCAACCATCCAAACAGAACCACCAGCTCCCTCTTTGGGCCTGGCCAGTGGATACCTCCCCAGCCCAACAAGTACTTCTTAGCATGTCCTTGGACAGCCCTCCAGGCCTCCTTCCTGCCCACCCAGTGGCTTGACTGAATGCTTCATGCTAAGGTGTGGAGGCTGTCCAAGGCTTTGTTTTCCACCCAGCACTCAGGAATATCTCTCCTCTAGGGAGCCCCAAACAAGTTGTTCCATGCCTATCTTCCGATAGGGTGCACCCATCCCATGCAGCTTCTTCACCCCCATGTGCCCATGGCACTCCTGCAACTGTCCTCCTTAGGATGAGAACACCTATTCTGGGTCAGGCTCCATCCTCAGCCCTCAGAGCACAACTGGAATGACCCAAGGTGGAAAGCCAACATCTACTTGGAGGGCTGGGTTTGGGGGAGCCACTGACACAAAAGGCCCACTTGGCCCACCGAAGTACATTAAAGCAACACACACACTGTGCAATGGGCATCTGTTCAACTCAGCAGTAGGAGCCAAATAGCAGCTCCATCCAGACTCCTATCAAGGAAACCCCTTCCAGGGGCTGCAACAGAGACTGGCATATGTGGGCTTGAAGGCAGGCCATCTAAATGTATCATCACTTGGGAGGAGATGCCCTCGGAGCTGAGAACTGGGATGGCTTTTGACAGGCAGATATTGAGGGGTCTTCAAGGAGAGGCAGTGCTCCAGAGGCTCCTTGCAATTCCCTGACACCACAGCCTCCACAGTCCAGTGCAGTGGGCAGAGCCTTCACTCCTGTCTCCTGTGCCTTTGTGGTCTGAGGGCAGGCTTCCTTGGAAAATCCCTTTTGGCTTAGATATATCACCCTGGGGAGTGTGGTTGCATCAGGCACAGTGCTGCCTCACAACCCCCCCCCCCCACAGTCTGAAAGCCTTTGCCCACTCCACCCCATTGTATTAGTCAGCCAAAATGGTGTTGATGCAAAATACCAGAAATCAGTTGGTTTTTATAAGGGGTATTTATTTGGGATGGAAGCTTACGGTTACTGGGCCATAAAGCATAAGTTTCTTCCCTCACCAAAGTCTGTTGCTAAGTGTTGGCTCAAGGCAGCTGCTAGTGTCTGCATGGGTTAAGGCTTCTTGGGTTCCTCTCTTCCCGGGAATTGCCTCTCTTGGCTCAGGCTTGCTTTGTGCCACAAGGGCAGTTATAGGCCATCAGGTAAATGGCTTGTTTCTCTTCCCAGGGCCTTCTCTCTTTCCTCATGATCAAGCTACTTCCTGGGGCTCCAGGTCAAGTCTCTGCATCACAACTCCAACTCAAAACTACTCCAACTCTGTTCTTTGCCATGTCTTTTATATTTGATTCCTGCCCCACCAAAGGGTGGGGCTCAGCACCCTACTGATGTGACCCAGTTAACACCCTAATCATAACTTAATCATGCCCAGATTAGCAGACCAGTTTATAGGCATGATCCAATACCTATTTTTAGAATTCATAATTACATCAAACTGTTACACCGACCCCCTACCAAACACCAGTCCACTAGGCCTCTGTGCCATAGTGTTTCTGTCATGGGCATTCTCAGAACTCCTGATGATCTTTCCAAGAGCAACTGGAATACATTCTATGCTGTTTCCAACACCTCAGGAAAGTGTCAGCCTCTTCCCACCTCTTGGGTTTCCTTTTCTCAATGGGCTATCACTTGGGGGACACCAGAGTTCTCCCCGGCAGGTGTATCATCACTCTGCAAACCTTGCTGACAGCTAGATTGACTCCCTGCTCTGTTTCCAGGTGGTTTCTACCCACCCAATGCTAAACTTCTCTAGAGCAGGCCACTCAGCCCTCTCTCCCCTAATCCTGGAGAAGAGATCCTGGCCCAACTTTGACTTGCAGCCAGCATGGGCCCCTTGACCCCAGGGAAGGAGGCCCAGGAGTATTCCATCAAGGCTGGGAATTAGCTGAGGTTGGAGGGTGCTGCTGATCTCTCTTGGCATCTTTCAATCCAAATCCTACTATCCTGTGAGAGATGGGTTCCTGAGATATGTCTGTTTCCCTGCCTGCATCTGTCTGCCTGCCCACCTGTATGATTGCCTGCCTGCTTGTCTGTTTCCTGTGTAATTGTTTGTTTTCCCTTGGTCTACAGAGGGTCCAAGGAGTTGCTAAAAGTGCCACATGGTTTCTTGAAAGTACTGGCCAAGGACATGCCCAAGGGGGTCTGATGTGTGGGTGGATAGGTGGGTCTTATCCACTGGGGACTGGAGGACACAGGGAGTTTGTAAGATGGGGTCTAGGTGCAAAGGTGATGTATGTTCCCTTGATTCATTCATCCCTGATGTGCCAGGGAAAGCAGGGGAGTTTTATGGTGGTGAGAACTGGCAAGCAGCCCCTGGTGTGCACTGTTTGCATGCAGGTACAAAGGGCTAGGGATCCAATGGCTCAGAAGAGTTCTAGCAGGTGAGGAGTTTTTGCCATCACAGTTGAGGTCACCATCTTCCCCACCAGCTCTGAGTTAGTGCCACCTGCCAGTGCTGTGGTGGGAAGGGAACATGGTAGAGATAACCACGAGGGAACAGTACAGGGGTGGAGGATCTTGAGGATTTGCTGGAGGGAGCCATACTCTGGGGGTGGCTGACAAAAGAAGAGGCAGAAAGACAGACATGCAGCTGTCAAAAGCCTACATCATCTGGTATTACCAGGTAGTCACCATGCAAATACTAACCATGTCCAACCTTGTTTACCTTCTGAGATCAGAGGACTTCAGGCATCCTCAGGCTAGTATAGCCATATGTTCCAGCTACTGTGGCCCAGATCCTCAAGCATCAGGCTGTGAAGCAGGTCCTGTGGAACCTCACCAACCTGGAGGAGCCTAGTTCCCTCAGTTCCTGGTTCCAGGCCACAGACCCTTCCTTGATGCCACCAGGCCCTGGGTGCCCCCTGTCCCAGCAGTCCACTGTCTGCCTTGCTCAAGTCCACACTATGGGGGCCAGGCTGGTGACCAGAAGATTCACTGTCTTTAGCAGTGCCAGACAATTTGTCCGGCTGACCAGAGGCCAAGGGTCAAGGGCCCCTGTAGGTTCCAGTGAGGCACACCTCTGATGGCTTCTGACACCCCACCAGGTAATGCATCCTCTGGAGTGTGTTCTCTCTGGTCCTAAGCAATGCCCCACACTGCACAGCCTGACTCAGGTACTGGAAAGCCCCAAAACACCTTTCAAACCATGCACACCCTTATTCCAAGCCCACACCTGCCCCTGTGGTAACCACATTGTCAGGAAAGTGCAGTGATACAGCCTCCACCACTAGGACCAACAGAACGTGTTAGACCTATGGAAGTACAAGTCTAGGGACCCCAACTTATGCATGAGAGAGACTGTTACAACAAGAAAGTGCTATTGGAGTGTACCTGTTCTTGAGTTTTGGACATGAAAACTATCAAGGTGACCACTAAGGACACCTTCCACCTCTTGATCAGCAGCTTTCACCTTGTTATTGGGCCTTAGTGAAGACTGAGCATTTAAGCATTGATTGCTCTTCTGTTGACTCTAAGACAAAAATCAGCCATAGTCATGTAGGTATTCACTAATCCTTCTAATAAAATAGGAGAGGTTCAACAAAGCTCCATCATTGAATGGAAATGGTATATCCAAGAGCAAGCATCTAGGACCTTAGGGAGTTAGCTGGCTCTATGAACAAAGTTCTACTTTGCTGAATGAGGCCATACAGCCCACAGGGGATGGTCCTGCCCCTCTCTTGGCTAAGTGGGACAGTCCAGCTGATAGTATGTTTTGGTTCACAGATGAAACTGCAAAACTCATAGCTAATGGAGTCCATTGGGCTACTATGTGATCTGTCACAAAAATAGGCATTTTGACAGAGACTGGATGAGGGTATTCTGTTCAATGGGTTGAAGTATTGTAGTAAAGATGGCTGTGCAGGCTACTACAACAGCTTTCTACTATATATTTATAGATCCATGAACTCTTGCAAAATGACTATCCATATTGGCCAGTGACTGACAAATCAATGATTGGATTATAAGAAGCTCCTCTTTGGGGGCACAGGGGCTATGACAACAGATTGTAACCTGGGAAGAAGATCAGTTTGTTACCACTCTTGACACTCATTGCAAAAGGACAGTTGAAACAAACCATAAGTGGAATATCCATGCCAGCCAAAAGGTGTAATGATTGCCCAGTGAATCCACCACAGAGTAGAACACAGGAGTCCCACTGAGATTCAAGAATGGGCAAAATATGAATACTCACTCTAGAAGAGACAGAGGTCAAAGACACAGCACAGTAATGTGACTTATGACAATGTGTTCAAGCTGTGCAGCATGGTGTGGCTGGGACTTAGGCCCTGCACAAAATTGGCAACTTAACCACCTTGTTATGCTTATCATCAGTCATGGGATCCAATCATATCTTACCACTTTACACAGTTACTCAAGATATGGTACAACAATTCACATGCATCATTTCTATCCTGGGAGCCTTGGAAAAACACCTAGGTTATGGGATCTGATATACAAGGCTCCAATCAGATCAATGTACCTCATTAACAGCACATTTAACCCAGCAATGGGCATGCTCCCATTCCATGATATTTGCCTTTCATTCTCCCTATGATCTTTAAGGAGATGGGGTGATAAAACATTGGAATATTGATTCAAATAACAACTACACAAATGCCATCAGGAAGAACAACTTACTAGGTGGAACTCCTGTATAATTAAAGCTATTTGGACATTGAACATAGTATTTCCAGTGGAAGACAAACATGATAATGCAACATATGTTAGAAATACTGAGATCTGAGAAGTGGAGGTCCAGGCAGTCCCCTGATTAGGTTATGTTTTTGGAAAGGAATCAAAATCTCAGTGTACTAGGCTGAGAACAAATCTTGTAGGAGTGATTTGTGATCTGGGCAGCAGTGGTAATACTGCAAGGATCCCCTAATTCCAACCTGGAGTTGATGCAGGTGACTTCCTCTTGTGGGACTCCATGGAAACATGGTTAGGTGCAACAGAATGACAAGGTACTTGGATACTCTGGGTGTACCTGGAGCTCTTGACCTATCAGTACAGGTGGGAAACAATTTTGGCTCTATCAAATTTGTTCAGGATATGACTTTCCTCTCCAGATGGGATGATAAGAGCTGGAAGATCTGGGTTAAACAAAAGAGGTAATGTGTCCCTGAAGAAATTGATGCTTCAGAGCTCTGATAGAGAGCCTGGATGGCCCTATCTTGGCAGTCCTCACCTCAAGTTATTGTGCAAATACAGTTTAACCTCCAGGAAGTAAGGGGAGAGGTATTAAATGATATTGTCTTTTTCTCTCCCCTGGTTATCTCACAGTGATAGACAATCCCTTACCCCAATTGGCCCAATGATATAGGCTTTTGCTGGAGACACCAACCTAAGCAAATCTATCAGCTCTATCAGCATTTAGCCATCACTCCACATCATTAAAACCACACTGTCAATAAGGTGGACCACATTGGCCTACTGTCTATATTACCTGGTGTCTCAAGAAACCAGTCAATAGACAAGAAAGAGTCCACTGGTCATGGGAGATGCCTTTTGAAGCCCAAGGTTTCCCCATAAATTTCCCCCACCATGGGGAAGGAATGCATCTTTTGTATTGAAAGCCTAAATGTCATCAGGCCATCCATGGGAGAAGTTCCTAATGACTACTTTAATGAAATGTTGTGATTTGATTATGAGAATTGTTTCTTTTGGGTCCACTTGAATTTAATGTTACTATGGGCAACAATACTCTTTCAGGACATGACAAAATAGACCAATATACAACAACTGGTACCTACAGGGGGCACATTGGGGACTCTAATATGCTAGAGAAGTCTGAGACACATTTAGAGGCCATTTCCCAGCCTTGCCTACTCCCATTTCTATTGTTTGCACATGCCTCATCATGTTTCCATTCCACAGCCTGGTAAAAATATTAGGTTAAATGGAAATCCCTGATCATCCCACAATCCTTAAACCCAGAAACTGGAAACATGTAACCCCTGCTGCTTTTCAGGGTGAGAACTCTCATTGGCAGATCCCTGACAAATAGTGGTGTATAAATAATGAATGCTCAAACAGCACAAGTTTCTCCTCTCCAATGAGAATTGGGATATACAGAACTGCCAACATCCAACACTGGCCCAAGCAGTTGGCATCCCTTGGAGACTGGCCATGATGCCTCCTGATATTTTTCTCCAGATTTAAGATTTATTACAAAGCTACAGTTGTCAAGACAGTGATGTAATGGTGGAAGGATAGACAAACAAATCAATGCAACAGGATAGAGAGTGCCGTAATAGACTCCTGTATATTTTCAATTGATTTCTTTTTTGTGTGTGTATTTTCATTTTTTATTTTTTAAGATATTTAGTTTACATAAATGCTACAGAAAATATATAGGGGATTCCCATTGCCCCACTCCTTATATTTTCCCACATTAGCAACATCTTTCATTAGTGTGGTACATTCATTGCAATTGATAAGCACATTTTGAAGCATGGATTATAGTTTACATTGTAGTTAACACTCTCTCCTACTCAATTCTGTAGGTTATGGCAAGATGAGTAATGACCTGTACCTGTCATTGTAATGTCATTCAGGATAATTCCCAAGTACTGAAAATGCCCTCATAGTACATGTGTGCTTCCTCTCTACACTTTCAGAACCTCGATTGCACTGCCTCCCTGTCAATATTTCTTCCATTGCTAGAATCCCAATAACTCTATAGTAGAATACCAGTAAGCTTACTTTAGTCCATAATTCACTGCCCAATCCTGAGGATTCTGGGATGGTGATGCCCACTCCATCCTTAATTGATGGGGGATTTGATCCCATATGGCTGATGGATGAAACTCTCTTGCTTGCAGATGTAGACACTCTCAGTTCCTTGGTAAATTAGTTATCCATCATCTCCTCCTTGTTATTTGTCCTGTGTGAGTCCAATGAACTGTAGAGTAGGTGTTGCAGCTCTGTTGAGATTCAGGGCCTAGCTGGCACATAGACAGCACAAAGATTTAAGTCTCTTGTTTGTACACCTACCAACTTTAGGACTAATTATAAGTTCAAATAGAAGAACAGAAGAGCCAAGTGTAGGGAAACCAAAACAGAGTCCAACTCTGTCACACTGGGGAGCATAAATTCCAAGGTAGAGCCCACTGTCAAGGGACCAAACTCCTGAGCTATCTGCCCTGACTATAGTGTCCAAATATTTCCAGAACCCTCTGGAGCCCCACTATTTGAGGGGTAGTATTAACATTGGCTGTCAATGAGATCCTGCTGAGGTGTGCATAAGCATTACCTCTGGAATGACCTCCTGACTCACTTTGAAGTCTCTTAGCCATGTAAACTCATTTGTCTTTACCTTTGCTCCTTTTGGTCAAGGTATTTTTTTTCCCCAGTTGCATTGCTTGTTGCTACTCAGTAGCAATTCCTTGGTGCCTGGGAGGCTCATCCCCACATGTCCCACAGTGGTGGGAAATTATTGGTATATATGTTGAGTTTAGCTTAGAGAGAGGCCACATATGAGCAGCAAGGAGGCTCCCAGTAGGTAACTCTAGGCTAAGTTTCAAGTTCATGAGCGAAGTCTCATAAGAATAGTCATCAGTATCAAGGGTCCATAAATGGACCATCCTACTTCACTAATCACTGCCCCTGTATTTGGGGGATTGTTGCTGTTCCATTCAAGAATGTGGCAGAGCTCCCCAGGATGTGAATTTGATATTCTTTTCATTACTTTGTGAATCTCCACCCACTGTAGCAATGTCCCATGAACATTTGAACACATTAATATGTCTTATATGTATGACCAGGTGAACTTCCTCCCATGTATCCCCCATCACTGACACCCCACACCAGTGATCCTCCCCTACCACAGTTGCAACCCTTTTGTGATCCAAAATTTCTTCAAAAAATGAAGTTAATAAAATAGCCAAATATAATTAATAAGAAAATGAAATAATAATGATAGCTTTAAACATAAGAAATAAAATACAGAAAAAGTTAAAAAGAAAAAAAATATGATAAATATTGGGATATTAAAAAATAATGAAAAATATTAAAAAAATTTTTTTGACATTTTGCCTTTCATCACTGTAAGATCTCTTGTACTGTATGTACAGTGATATTTTCTTCCATTTATTCCCCAGGCATCTTATATTTCTTCATTTCGTCTTCAAAAAAGTTTAGGTCAAAATAAAGTCACATAGGAGGATGGGCCAAGATGGTGTTAGTGTAGGAGGGCACACACTGCAAGCTCCCAGAACAAGGCAGATTGAGGATGGGGTCCTGCCCAGGGGTCTGTGCTGTGCACACATGGAGTGAGAAGCTTGGGACATCTATCTGCGTGGATCAATGGCGTGGATGGAACGCTAGAGATTCATGAGTTTTAAGGCTGCCGGTGGTGGTTGGCACAGATGGCTGAGCCCTGCGGTTAGGGAGAAAAAATAAAATAAAATAAAATAAAACAGCCACTTGGAGCCACGAGCAGGGCAAGAAAGTCTTATTTTCTGGGGATCTGGTTGCTTGGCGACCGTTGGACCTTGTGTGAACAGAACAACTGAGCTAATAGGCACCTGGTGAACCAGAGGGGGGATTCTGGTCAGGGGAAGGAGCTGATTTCCCTAGCGACCCAGGGATAAGACCCGGGCTGCTGCGGAGCCAGGAAGAAGGGACACTTCTCAAAAGAGGGAGGGTTCTGTTGGAGGAAAAAGAAGGGTATTTTTTTATTTTTAGATATCTATCTGGCTGCCTGCACCACCCCATAGCTTTGGGGAACAGATAAACCGACCTGAAGCAGCATCAGGCTGAGAGCAAATGCAAATCTGCACTCAAACTGATTTACTTAGCAACCTGGTGATGCTCAAGCTCGGCTCCAAAATGGAAGGAATCAGCCATCTTTAGCACTCTGCACTGACTAACATAAGAGCTACAGCTAACCTGGGGAGTCCAGAAAGTGGGAAGTGCTTGATTAATTTCCACAGGCCCAACTAGGTTCCTTCCATAAGGGAGATGGTCTAGAGGAGGAATTATTTTGGGTCATGCATTTTGCTAAAAAAATAAATATTAAAAAAAAAAAAAAAGTGAGAAGGTCACTTCAATAAATGAAAAATAAATTCTTTTTAATTTAGTTTAATAGCTAAAAGCTGCTTCAGGACCTGCATATTGAACCCTGCGGGGAAATTGATTGATAAACACAAGTAAGCAGAAAGGATCCACATGGACCCTAGGGGAATCATTGACCCCCCTTAGTTCTGTTTGACTGCTTGCCTGTGTGGAACTTTGGCTTCTCTCTGTTTCTTTCTGGTCTCTTGCTTTTCTTTTCTCTTTCCTCCCCCCTTTCTTTTTTCTTTCTTTCTTTTTTTTTAATTAGGTGCTGCTAGCTTGTTGCTTCTTTTACAGTAGTTTCCCACACAGTGTATATATTGATTCTGTATTGCAAACTATCGCTTATCCTTCCTGCATCTTTCTGCCTTCTGTTTTCTGTTGTGGCTCTTAGATACAACAATTTTTCATAGGCCCACAAATTAAGGATGTCAATTTCTATTCCATCTATTTTGTTTTCTTCTTTTTTTTTTATTAGTATTAACTTTTTCCTTTCAGCCCTTTCTTTACTATTTCTCTCCCTCCTCATAATTCTAGCCTTCTAAATCACTATATATATATTCCTCCATTGGTTTTCCCAGGCCATTGTAGGAACTCCATTTTTTTCCCTAGTACTCTACACTGCCTACACAAGTTAAATTTTCATCTCATTAAGTCTCATTTTGCCACTCTCCTAAGTTTTATCAATATTACTATTATCCTTCTGCCTTCCTTACATCTCTTGCTTCCTCTGGCCCTAACCTTTTGCCTTTGAGGGAACATAGAAAGAAGTAAGGAAATAAAATAAGAAGAAAAACAGCCAAAGATAAAACTTAACTCACACACAGAACCAACAGCTAAATAAAACTCTAGAGCATAGAGAACAGCTAATCAACTGAACAATCCCATCAAGATAATATGATGACCAGAGGGCAACAAAAAAAATACAAATGACTCTGAGAAACTGGAAAACATGGACCAGTCCAATGCACAAAATAAAAACCAGGAAGCAATGCAGAACATTGAACAACTAATCAAAGCTATCCAAACAAATATCATGGACCAACTTAAAGAACTGAAGGAAGAGATTAAGGATATAAAGAAGACACTGTGAGAACATACTGAAGAAATAGCAAACACGCCTAAAAAGGTAATGGATATGATGGTGAACAATGGCACAAGCCAAGAAATGAAAAAGACGCTGGACTCACATAACAGCAGATTTAAACAGGCAGAGGAAAGAATTAGTGATATGGAAGACAATACAGCTGAAATCAAAGAGCTTGTAGAACAGATAGACAGAAAGATAGAAAAAATCCAGCATGGTCTCAGGGAATTAACTGATAATACAAAACTCACAAATATACCCATTATGGGCATCCCAGAAGGAGAAGAGAAGGGAAAGGGAACAGAAGGAGTTTTGAAGGAAATAATGCCTGAAAACTTCCCAACTCTATATAGAGATAGATGGATGTGCAGATCCAGGAAGCACAGCACACCCCAAACCATATAAATCCCAACAGGCCAACTCCAAGACATATACTTGTCAAATTGTCCAATGCTCAAGACAAAGAGAAAATACTCAAGGCAGCAAGAGAAAAGAGAACCATCACAAAAAAAGGGAATCACAATAAGATTAAGTGCTGATTTCTCAGCTAGAACCATGGAGGCAGAAGACAGTGGTATGACATAGTCAAAACACTAAATGAAAAAAACTTCCAGCCATGAATTCTTTATCCAGCAAAATTGGCATTCAAAAAAGATGGAGAGTTCAAAATATTCACAGATAAACAGAAATTCATAGAGTATGTCAAGAAGAAACCAGCACTTGAAAAAATACTAAAGGAATCTCTACAAGTTGAAAGGAAAAAAACAAGG
The DNA here is from genome assembly GCA_026826555.1 of Tolypeutes matacus. Classification (NCBI taxonomy): domain Eukaryota; kingdom Metazoa; phylum Chordata; class Mammalia; order Cingulata; family Chlamyphoridae; genus Tolypeutes; species Tolypeutes matacus. The sequence continues at coordinate 657,655 of JAKSZT010053994.1, forward strand.
GAGAGAGAGCTGGAGGAGAGTTTAAAAACAACTGAAAAGACAAAAAGAGAAACCAAACAACATATTAACTCAAAGAAAAACTGGCTAAGTAAGAAATTCATTACGAGTAATAACACTGAATGTTAATGGATTAATTTCACCAATCAAAAGACACAGATTGGCAGAATGGATAAGAAAATATGATCCATCTATATGTTGTATACAAGAAACCCACCTTCGACCCAGAAATTCAAGGAGGCTGAAAGTGAATGGCTCAAAAACAATTTTACAAGCTAATAGTAGCCAAAAAAGGGCAGGAGTAGCTATTCTAATATCAGACAAAATAGTCTTTAAATGCAAAACTATTGTAAGAGACAAAGATGGACACTACATATTAGTAAAAGGAGTAATCTCTCAAGAAGAGAGAAAAATCATCAACATTTACGCACCTAATTGGGGTGCCTCAAAATACGTGCAGCAAACTCTGGAAAAACTAAGTGGAGAAATAAATGCCTCTACAATTATAGCAGGGGACTTCAACACACCACTATCATCATTAGAAAGAACATCTAGACCAAGAATCAATAAAGAAACTAAGGCACTCAACAATACATTAGAAGACCTGGACTTACTAGACATATACAGAACACTACACACAAATAGAGTGGGATTTACATTCTTCTTGAGTGCGCATGGAACATACTCCAAAATAGACCACATGCTAGGCCGTAGAACAACACTCAATGAATTCAGAAAGATTGAGATTATACAAAGTAATTTCTCTGACCACAACGGAATGAAGTTGGAAATCACTAAGGGCCAGAGAAACAGGTTAGGCACAAGGATATGGAAGTTAAACAACACACTCTTAGACAAACAGTGGGTCAAAGAGGAAACCTCAAAAAAAATCAGTAACTACATTGAAACTAATGAAAACGACAACACAACATATCAAAACCTATGGGATGCAGCAAAAGCAGTCCTGAGAGGGAAGTTCATAGCCATAAATTCATATATTAAAAAAAGATGAAAGAGCTAAAATTGAAGACCTAACTGCACACTTGGAGGAATTGAAAAAATAACAGCAAACTAAACCTAAAGGAAGTAGAAAGAAGGAAATAACAAAGATAACATCAGAACTAAATGAAATAGAGAATAAGAAAGCACTGGAAACAATAAACAAAACCAAAAGTTGGTTCTTTGATAATATCAATAAAATTGACAAACCCTTAGCCAGACTATCAAAGAAAAAGAGAAAAAAAGATGCAAATACATAAAATAAGGAATAAGCAAGTTGATATCACTACTGACCCCACAGAAATAAAGAGTATCATAAGAGGATACTTTGTAAAATTATATGCCAACAAGAATGACAATTTAGAGGAAATGGACAAGTTTCTTGAAACCCACAAACGGCCGACATTGATGAAAGAAGAAACAGATGAACTCAACAGTCCAATGACAAGTAAAGAGATAGACTCAGTCATCAAAAACCTCCCAACTAAGAAGAGTCCAGGACCAGATGGCTTCACAGCTGAATTCTACCAAACATTCCGGAAAGAGCTAACACCAAACCTACTTAAGCTCTTCAAAAAAATAGAAGTAGAAGGAACATTGCCTAACTCATTCTATGATGCCAACATTACCCTAATACAAAAACCAAATAAAGATACCACAAGAAAGGAAAATTACAGACCAATTTCTCTAACGAACCTAGATGTTAAAACCTTAACAAAATACTTGATAATCACATTCAACAACATATCAAAAAGATTATACACCATGACCAAGTGGGTTTCATCCCGAGTATGCAAGGATGGTTCAATATAAGAAAATCAATCAATGTAATACACCACATAAACAGATTGAAAGAAAAAAATCACATGATCATCTCTATAGGTGCAGAAAAAGCATTCGACAAAATACAGCACTCTTTCCTCATAAAAACACTACAAAAGATAGGAATAGATGGAAACTTTCTGAAAATGATAAAGGGTATATATGAAAAACCCAAAGCTAACATCATTTTCAATGGTGAAATCCTAAAAGCCTTCCTTCTGAGATTGGGAATAAGACAAGGATGCACACTATCACCACTCCTATTTAACACTGTCTTAGAAGTACTTGTGTGAGCACTGAGACAAGAAAAGGACATAAAAGGCATCCAGATTGGAAAAGAAGAAGTAAAAATTTCATTATTTACAGATGACATGATCCTATACATAGAAAGCCCTGAGAAATCTACAACAAGGCTTCTAGAACTTATAAAGGAGTTCAGTAATGTTGCAGGCTATAAGATCAATGCTCAAAAATCAGTAGCATTTCTGTACACCAATAGCGAGCAAACTGAGGAGGAAATCAGGAAAAAAATAAAATTTACAATAGTAAATAGAAGAATCAAATACCTAGAAATAAATTTGACTAAAGATGTAAAGGACTTATATACAGAAAACTACACAACACTGTTAAAGGAAATCAAAGAAGACTTAAATAAATGGAAAAATATTCCCTTTTCATGGACAGGAAGACTAAATATCATCAAGATGTGTATCCTACACAAACTAATCTACAGATTTAATGCAATCCCAATAAAAGTCAACACTGTATTTTTTTAAGGAACTGGAAAACTAACCACAAAATATATTTGGAGAGGCAAGAGGCCCCGAATTGCCAAAGACTTATTGAAAAAGAAAAATGAAGTTGGAGGTATCACACTACCTGATTTTAAAACATACTACAAAGCTACAGTGATCAAAACTGCATGGTATTGGAACAAGGATAGACCTACTGAACAATGGAACAGAATTGAGAGTTCTGATATAGACCCTTGCATATGCAGTCATCTGATATTTGACAAGGCCACGAAGCCCACTCAGTTGGGAGAGAATGGCCTCTTTAACAAGTGGTACTTGGAGACCTGGATATCCATATCCAAATGAATGAGAGAAGAATACCGTCTCACACCTTATACAAAAATCAAATCAAGATGGATCAAAGATCTTAATATAAGAGCCAAAAATAAAGACCTTGGAAGATAATGTAGGTAAGCATCTACAGGAACTTGTAATAGGATAGAGTTTCATGAACTTCACAGCCAAAGCACGAGCAGCAAGAGAAAAAATAGATAAATGGGATCCAGTCAAAATTAAAATCTTCTGCACCTCAATGCATATTAATAAGAAAATAAAAAGGCAGCCTACCCAATGGGAAAAAATATTTGGCAACAATATATCTGATAGGAGCTTAATATCCTGCATATATAAAAAAATCCTATACCTTGAAAATAAAGGGACAAACAACCCATTTAAAAAATGGGCAAATGACCTGAAAAGACACTTCTCCAAGGAAGAAATACAAATGGCTATAAAGCACATGAAAAAATGCTCAACATCGCTTGCTATCAGAGAAATGCAAATCAAAACTACAATGAGATACCATCTTACACCCATCAGAATGGCAGCTATGAAAAAACAGGAGACACTAAATGTTGGAGAGGATGTGGAGGAATAGGAACCCTCATCCACTGCTGGTGGGGCTGCGGTATCTTCCAGCCATTGTTGAGGAGAGTTTGGCGGTTCCTCAGAAAACTAACAATAGATGTTCTGTATGATGCAGCAATTCCACTGCTGGGTATATACCCAGAATATCTGAAAGCAAAGACACAAACAGATATATGCACACCAATGTTCATAGCAGCATTGTTCACCATTGCCAAAAGTTGGAATCAACCCTGGTGCCCATCAACAGATGAATGGATAAGCAAAATGTGGTACATACATACAATGGAATATTACTCAGCTGTAAGAAGGAACAAAGTGCTAACACATGGAATAACATGGATGAATCTTGAAGACCTTATTTTGAGTGAGGCAAGCCAGGCACTGAAGGATGACCTCACTGATCTGAACTTAGGAAAGTGAGCAGTATCTGAGAAAGATAGGTTAACAAAGGAGAGTAAGAGAAGAGCTGGCTTTGAGCCATCACCAATATGGACATAATCTATGGTAAAGGGAGAGAGTGTGGTTGCATGTTGGGGGATGGGGCAGATGAGTGGTGGTGTTCCTGGGTTTGGTGGTGAAGCACTGGTGGGTGGGTGGATTAGGAGGTGCAGGTTTAAATTCCCAGCGCATGTAACTGTGAATCTTGACATTCCATGGGTTGGGATAGGGTGGTGTCATGGGCCCTGGGGTGCTGGGGGGAAGGGAACAGTCAAGGTCTAATGGGGTGTTTGGTGGTCATGGGGAAGGTTTTTCATTACCTTACAGTAATGGACACAGGACATGGTAAATATCATCAAAATTATTAAACTGTATCATCTAAATTGTAAACTATACTGTAAATCATTGACAATGTTTCATTGCTATATTTCACAATCCGTATAACAGTTATAACAATGCTAACATCCAAAAAAAAGGGGGGGTGGTTAATATGGGGTGGGGAAGAGAGGGTGGTTTGGTATCTGGGAGTCTCTGGCACTCCGTGTGTGACTTTGCTGTGACCTAAAACTTCTTTGAAAATCAAATGAAAAATTGGGAGACAATGGGGATTGATAGGGGAAGTTGTCACGGCACACCGGACATCTGATAACACAGTGATAAAAGGAAGGAAAAAAGAGAAGAGAGAAAGAAAAACGAAAGAATAAATATATATATTAAAGGTATTTCCTTTTCTTTTTTGCCCATTTTTTTGAATGTCCCAGTCTACTAATTATATATATATGTTTATATATTTTTTTACCTAAGTTTCCTTATGTTTGTCTCTTGCAAGTAAGCTTATCATAGTTGTTTATTTTTCCTAGTAAGTGTATTTGATTATTTTATGGACTACATGTTCTTGGAGGATTTGGGTCACAGAAGGGTTACAATGGGTACTGCAAGCAGATTATTGGTTGGGGGTGTCTGGGAGGGGGGTTTCATGGGAATTAGTTCATCCAAATATACATAAAAGATATAAAAATTCATTCAAAAGATCAAAAGATGGGGCATGGTCACGATGGGAGGACAATCACACAATAAATGAGAGAATCTGAATTCCTAGCCTGGAGAGCTCTGCCACAGTCTCCAAGGGAGCACCAATAGTCCTCTGAGTTCAGGGACAGTGTCTGTCAAAATAGGATGACCCACTGATGTGTTCTTTTTATTGATGACTACCCTTGTGAGTCTTTGCTCTTGTAACTGAGACTTAGCCTGCAGTTCTGGGGTGCATAAGTGTTGCCACCTGAGTGCCTCCTTGTTCCTCAAATGTGGCCTCTCTCTAAGCCAAACTTAGCATATGATTTCATTTCCTTCCCCCCAACGTGGGACATGGCTCCCGGGGATGAGCCTCCCTGGCAATGAGGGATTAATACCAAGTGCCAACTGGCAACACAACTGGAAAAAGACCTTGAATAAAAGGGGGAGAAGGTAAAGACAAATGAGTTCAAGTGGCTAAGAGACTTCAAAGAGAGTCGGGAGGTCATCCCAGAAGTAACTCTTATGCACACCTCAGTAGGAGCTCATAGAACATCAAAGTGCCTATCACCCCACACAGAGGGGCTCCTGAGAGCTCTGGAGACACCCAGGTCCTATATAAGGGGGGATAGACCCAGAGACTGATGCCTTATCAGTGGGCTCTATTTTGGAATCTGTGCTCCTGGGAGTGACAGAATTGGACTCAAATAAGTCCTCCCTGAACATGGTTCATCAGTCCCTTCTATTCAAACCTATATGTGATGCTGAAGTTTTTAGGTATACTTCCAAAGACTGGAGACTCTGTTCTACCTATGTGCCAGGTGTGCGTAGAATCTCGGTGGAGCTGCAACTCCTACCCTACAGCTTAATGGAGTCGTCCAAGTCACCTGGCGAGGAGACAACGATGGGCAACGGCCATCCCAGGGAAGGGAGAGGGCCTGCATCTGCAGGCAGGATCATAACACCCACCATATCCATGGGATATAATCCCTCTCTCACTTGGAGGTGGAGTGGACATCACCATCCCAGTCCCCTCAGGATTGGGGGAAGAACTATGGACTAGGGTGGACTTGATGGTATTCTGTTGTACACATATGGTGATTCTAGTAATGGAAGAAATTATAACAATGAGGTGGATCCAGTGGCCACTTGACACTTTTGGGGCAGGGAGGGGATGAGCAGTTGAAATACAGGGGCTTCTTTGGGATTCGGAGGTTGTCCTGAGTAACGTTGTGGCAACGGATGCAGGCCATTTTAAATCAGCACACACCATTCAGAACTGTGTGGAAGAGAGTGTGGTCTACGATGTGAACTGTGGTCTGTGGTTGGTGGCAAGGCTCCAGGATGTGTAAGTCCATTGAGGGTGGTGGGCCACACTTGTGGGAGATTTTTGTGTGGGATGTGGTGGGAGGTGTGGGAGGTGGGCAACATGGGAATCCCAGTGGGTTCTATGTAATATTTTAGGTAATCTAAGCACCTTTTAAAATATATTTATATATATATAAATAACATTTTTGTAAGCAAATGCACATATATGCATACATATTTATATATCATTTTACAAATATTGGTATGTATTGTGAAAATTTTGATTTTTACCCACAATAAAAAATAAATTAATTAAAAATAATAAAGTCACATAGGGGGATTCCCATTTAACCAATATCCTTCCCCTTTCCCCCTCTTCCCATATTAATAACCCTTTTATATGTGGGTGATAAATTTGTTACAACTGATGTACAAATATTGAAACATAGGTACTAACCATGATCAATGGTTTACTTTATGGTTTTCATTTTGGACCATACATTTTTATAAATTTTTGATGAAATTTAACATGGCCTGTATCCATCATTGCACGATCATATAGAACATTTCCATCACCTCCAAAATACCTCCTGTAAATCCTGCACAGCTCACCCCCAATATTATCACTACATACCTATCATATTCCTTCACTGCACAACTACACACTTCCACATTATAATAGATTTTACCCTTATGGGCATTGGCTCACAACCTTCTTCTCCCTTTCTTTTCCAGTAAACCTATCTTCCAGACTGTAGCTCTATGAGTCTGCTCAATTTGCTTAATTCATATCAGTGATGTCATGTAATATTTTTCCTTCAATGCCTGGCTTTCTTCACTCAACATAAGGTCCTCAAGATTCATCCATGTTATCCCATGTGTTAGTACTGTATTCCTTCTTACACCTGAGTAATATTCAATTTTATGTATATACCACACTTTGTTTATCCATTCATTTGTTGAAGGACATTTGAGTTGATTCCAATTTTTGGCAATAGTGAATAATATTGCTATGAACATTGGTGTGCATATATCTGTTCGTGCCCTTGCTTTCAATTCTTCTGGGTATAAACCCAGCAGTGGAATTGCTGGATAATATGGCAGATCTATAGTTAGTTTTTTGAGGAACTGCCAAACTGTACTCCACAGTGGTTGCAGAATTCTACATTCCCACCAGCAGTGGAAGAGTGTTCCTGTTCTTTCACATCCTCTCCAGCACTTGTAGTCTACTGTTTTTTTAATGATCCACCATTCTAATGGGTGTAAGATGATGTCTCATTGTAGTTTTGATTTGCATTTCCTTAATAGCTAGTGATGTTGAGCATCTTTTCATGCACTTTTTAGCCATTTGTATTTCTTCCTTGGAGAAGTGTCTATTCAGATCACTTAACAATTTTTAAAATGGATTGTTAGTCTTTCTATTTTTGAGGTGTAGGATTTGTTTATATATGTTCAATATTAGGCTCTTATCAGATAGAAGGTTACCAAATATTTTTCCCAATGAGTAGCCTGCCTTTTCACTTTCTTGACAAACTCTTTTGAGTTGCAATAGTTTTTAATTTTAAGGAGGTCCCATTTACTATTTTTTCTTTCACTATTCATGCTTTGGGTGTGAAGCTCATGAAAATATTTCCTAAGACAAGATCCTGTAGATGCTTCCCTACATTATTTTCCAAGGTGTTTATGGTCTTGGCTCTTATATTTAAATCTTTAATCCATCTTGAGTTAATTTTTATGTAAGTTGTGAGATGATATTCCTCTCTCATTCTTTTGAATATGGATATCCATTTCTCCAAGTACCATTTGTTGAATAGGTCATTCTCTCCCAGTTGAAGGCACTTGGTGGCCTTGTTGAAGATCAGAAGACTGTATATGTGAAGATCTCTATCAGAACTCTCAATTCATTTCCATTAATTAGTCAGTATGTCTATCCCTGTGCCAACACCATCCAGTTTTGACCACTGTAGCTTTGTAGTATGTTTTAAAGTCTGGTAGTGTGATTCCTCCAATTTCATTTTTCTTTTTCAATATGTCTTTGATTATTTGGGGCCTCTTGCCCTTCACATAAATTTCATATTTTTTTCCAATTCAGTAAAAACGCTGTGGTGATTTTTATTGGGATTGCATTAAATCTGTAGATCAGTTTGTGCAGGATAGACATACTAATGATATTCAGTCTTCCTATCCATTAACAGGGAATGTTCTTCTTTGATTTCCTTTCACAGTGTTTTGTAGTTTTCTGTGTATAAGAAATTTAGATCTTTATTTAAATGTATTCCTAAGTATTTGATTCAGTTAGTTGCTATTGTAACTAACTGTGTATTTTTTCTTGATTTCCTCCACAGATTGCTCATTATTGGTGTACAGAAATACTACATCTTTGCACATTGATCTTATAACCTGTGACTTTACTGAACTCATTTATAAGCTATAGAAACTTTGTTGTAGATTACTCATGGCTTTCTATGTATAGGATCAGGCCATCTGCAAATAGTGAAATTTTACTTCTTCCTTTCCAATTTGGACGACTTTTATACTTTTTCTTTCCTAAATGCTCAAGCAAGTACTTCTAACACAATGTTTAATAGGAGCTGTGATTGTGGACATCCTTGTGTTCTTCTGTACATTAGAGGGGAAGCTTTTAGGATTTCACCATTTCATATGATGTTAGTTGTGGGTTTTTCATATATACCCTTTTTCATTTTGAGGAAGTTTTCTTCTATCCCTATCTTTTATAATGTTTTTTATCAGGAAAGTTTGCTGTATTTTATCAAATGCTCTTTTTGCATCTACACAGATGATCATGTGATTTTTTATATGTTTATGTTGTGTATACAATTGATTTTCTTATGTTGAACCATCCTTGCATAACAGGAATGAAACCTACTTGGTCATGACATATAATTCATTTGATGTGTTGTTGAATATGATTAGCAAGTATTTTTGTTGAGGATATTAGTATCTAAGTTCCTTAGAGAAATTGGTCTTTAATTTTCCATTCTTGTGGCATTTTTGTTTGGCTTTGGTATTAGGGTAATGCTGGCATCATAGAATGAGTTAGGCAATGTTCTTTCTATTTTTATTTCTTTGGCAGATTTTAAGCTGGAATTTTGTTAGTTTTTTTCTGGAATATTTGGGAAATTCACTTGTGAAGCCATCTGGTCCTGGGCTCTTCTTGGTTGGGAGGTTTTTTAATGACAAATTCAATCTTGTTACTGATGATTGATCATTTGAGTTAATCAATTTCTTCTTTCATCAATGTAGGCTGCTTGCATGTTTCTAGGAATTTGTCCATTTACTCTCAATTATTCATCTTTGGCATAAAAATTTTTTTTTAAAGATTTATTTTATTTATCCCCCAAGCCACTTGTGCTCACTGCCTGCTCTCTGTGTCCATTTGCTGTGTGTTCTTCTGTGTCTCCTTGTCTTCTTGTCTTCACTTTAAGAGGCATTGGGAACCAATCCAGAGATCTTCCAATGTGGGAAGAGGTGCTCATTCATTTGAGCCACCTAGCTCCCCAGTTTTGTCTCTCACTGTCTCTATGTGTCTTTTTTTTTTTTTTTTGCATCATCTTGTTGCTTAAGCTTGCCATGCAGTGCAGCTCTCTGTGTGGAACAACTCTCTGTGCAGGTCAGCTCTCTGCATGGGGCAGCTCTCCATGCCTGCCTGTTCTCCATGTGGGCCAGACAGCCACATGGGCCAGCTTGCTTTCACCAGGAGGCCCTGGGAGCCAAGCCCAGGACCCTCCCTGTGGTAGATGGGAACCCAATCACTTGATCCACATCTGCTGCCCTGGCATATAATTTTTCAAAGTATTCTCTTATGGTACTCTTTATTATTGTGGGGTCAGTAGTGATATCCCCTTCCTCATTTCTTATTTGCATATTTGCATATTCTTTTTTTTTCTTTGTTAGAATGCCTAATGGTTTGTCAATTTTATTGATTTCTCTCAAAGACCCAGCTTTTGGTTTTCTTTATTTTTTCTAGTGCTTTCTTATTTTTAATTTCATATAGTTCTGCTCTAATCTTTGTTATTTCCTTCTTTCTACTTCCTTTGGGGTTAGTTTGTTGTTCTTTTTCTAAATCTTCTAGGTGTGCACTTAGGTCTTTTATTTTAGCTCTTTCTTCTTTATTGATATATGCATTCATGACTAAGAATTTCATTCTCAGTACAGCTTTTGCTACCTCCCATAGGTTTTAATATGTTGTGTTGTCATTTTCATTTGTTTCAAGGTAGCTACTGATTTCTTTTAAGATTTCCTCCTTGACCCACTGTTTTTCTAAGAGTGTGTTGTTTACCATTAATTTGTGCCTAAACTGGTTCTCTGGCCCTTACTGATTTCCAACTTCATTCCATGGTGGTCAAAAAAATTACTTTGTATAATTTCAAACTTTCTGAATTCATTGAAAGTTTTCTGCATCCTAGCATGTGGTCTATCTTATAGAATGATCCACGTGAACTCAAGAAGAATGTATATCTCTCTGTATTTGGGGTAGTGTTCTGTGTATGTCTATTAGTGTTATTATGTATTATTATGTATTATTCATTTTTTGTTTTTTTTTTAATTGATATTTTGTTGAGATGTTCTGTCTAATGGTGATAATGGTGTTTTAAAATCCCCCACTATAATTGTCGGGATATCTATATCTCTCCACTTAGTTTTTCCAGTGATTGCCTCATGTATTTTGAGGTGCCCTGGTTGGCTGTAAAAATATTTATGATTGTTCTTTCTTCTTGAAAGTTTACCCCTTTTATTAATATATAGTTTCTGTCTTTGTCTCTGACAACAATTTTGTATTTGAAGTCTATTTTGTCCAATATTAATATAGTTATTCCTGCTCTTTCTTGGTTATTGTTTGCTTGTAAAATTGTTTTCCAAACATCCACTTTCAGACTCCTTGCATCACTGGGTCTAAGGTTGGTTTATTGTAGACAGCATATAGATGGGTCATGTTTCATTATTCATTCTACCAATCTTATCTCTTGACTGGTGAGTTTAATCCATTAACATTCAATGTTATTACTGTCAAGAAATTATTTACATTAGCCATATTATCTTTGGATTTATGTATGTCATATATCATTTTTCTTTCTCTTTTTGTCTTTTTACTAATTCTTACACTCTCCTCCAATGCTCTCTCTCTCCTGTTTTTTCCTTTTGAATTGTTGAACTCCCTTTAGTGTTTCTTCAAATGCACATTTCTTATTGACATACTCTCTTTCTCAAAAAAAATAATATATATATATATATTTTTAAGATACTTAGATTACCTATATGTTACATAAAAATATAGAGATTCCCATACACCACACTCCCCATACATCCCATATTTTCCCACATAAACAGCATCCTTCATTAATGTGGTTTATTCATTCCATTTGATATATGCATTTTGGGGCATTACATCTGAGCGTGGATTATAGTTTGAACTCACCCTCATTTTTGAATACCAGGTTTTCTGGATAGAGAATTAATTGCTGGAAGTTTTTTTCTTTTAGCATCTTAATTATGCCATGCCACTACCTTCTTGCCTCCATGGTTTCAGATGAGAAATCAGCACTTTATCTTATTGAGCTTCCCTTGTATGTGATGGTTCTCTTTTCTCTTACTGCTTGCTGTATTCTCTAGTTGTCTTGAGCATTGGACAGTTTGACAAGTATATATCTTGGAGTAGGTTTTTTGGGATTTATACTCTTTGGGGTGTGCTGCACTTCCTGAACATGTGCATCCATCTCCCTCAATAGTGTTGGGAAGTTTTCAGCCATTATTTCTCCAAAACTCCTTCTGTCCCCTTTCCCTTCTCTTCACCCTCTGAGATGCCTATAATGCATATAGTTGTGTGTTTCATGTTGTTGTTCAAATCCCTAAGTCCATGCTGGATTTTTTTTTTGTATCTTTTTATCTATTTCTCTTATTATCTGTTTGATTTCAGATGTACTGTCTTCCACATCATGAATTCTTTCCTTTGCCTGTTCAAATCTGCTGTTATGTGTTCCCAGTGTATTGTTGATTTCTTGGGTTGTGTCATTCATCACCATCATATCTGTTATATTTTTATGTATTTTCACAATTTCTTCAGTATGTTCTCCCATTGTCTTCTTAATATCCTTAATCTCTTTCTTCACTTCATTAAGTTAATTCATGATATTTGTTTGTACATCTCTGATTAGTTGTTCCATGTTGTGCATCTCCTCCTGGTTTTTAGTTTGTTCATTGGACTGGGTCATATCTTCCTGCTTCATAATATTGCTTGTAATTTTTTGTTGGTGTCTAGGCGTCTGTTTATCTCAATGAGTTTATTCAGTTGATTAGCCTCTCTCTATACTCTATGGTTTTATTTTATTGTTTTTGAGTGTGGTAAGGTTTCACTTCAACTCTTCATTCCTCTTATTCTATTTCCTTTCTCTTGTCTATATTCCCTTGAAAAGAAAGTTAGGACCTGAGAAACAGGAAGAGATAGGAAGAGAAAAAGAATAATAATGGTAATAACAGTAAAAGGTAAGAGAGAGACTGTACAAGACCTAGGATATTGAATAATTAACTTGAGTTAGAAGTATAGAGGAATAAGATTAGGAAAGTGGTTTAGAAACAATGAAACAAGAAACAGAATAGAGAAAAGTATAGAATGACTTAAAAGGCTGGAATGAAGAGAAGATGGGGGAAAAAGTAAGATAAATAGAGAAAAAAAGAAGGAAAGAAAGAAAATTTAAAAAGAAAGAAAACAGAAAGTTGGGAGAGTGAAATGAGAATAGGAAAATTTGAAGATCAAGGAAAAAGAGGTGGAATGAAAAAACAACAAAAGAAAACAAAAATATAAAGATGCAGGAGAGAAAAAGATATAGGATAGGAATAGAAAATTGGTAAACAAAAGCAAAAAAGAAAAAAACAACAGGAAAAAAGGAAAGGGAAACACAGCATCAAGAAAGCAAGGCAGTAGCTACTCATTAAAAAAATAGAGGTAGAAGGCAAAAAAATCACAAAACAAAGTTAAACACAGAAAAACAACCTTCTCTTAGACCCCTAGGGATCTTCTCATGCTTCTGCTATTCACCAATCAATCACCCTGCAGCATGTCTTCTGCAGGTTTTAAGTCAGGTTTTAGTGAGTAAAACACAAAAAATAAAAAAGGAAACTTTTTTTTTTTTTAAAGAGAAATCCTAGAAAAGGTAATACAAAGAGAATGTCAATATGTTCACTGTCATAAAGTTTCAGCTGGTTACCTAATATCCTTGTATCACTTCCCAGAGAGAAGCTGGGTATTGAACAAGGGACCTCGTATATGCTAGGCAGAAATTCTTCCACTGAGCTAATCTGTGTCCTAGTTTAGACGGTCTTTCAGAAGGCTATCTGCCCCTTTTCCCTCAGGCAGATTAGATTCCCTGCCATCCTGCTGCTTAGTCTGTTATCTCTGCCTTCTTCCTGATGTAATTCCTCTCTTTACCTAGGCCGCTGGCAATGGCAGTCTGCTTGAGGAGATCCTTGCCTCCTCTCTGGTGTAATACTTCTCTTTACCTAACCTGCTACGTATGACAACCTGCCTGAGGAGTGCCCCTCTACCCCTGTCCCATCAGGGTCCCTTCCAACAACCAAAGGGGACTTGGTTGGCTAAAATAACCACAAAGAAACCACTCTCCAGCCTCCCAGACCCCTCCTCCTCCCAGGGAGGTTGCAGTCACACTCCATTTGGAGAAGGGAACCGGTGGCTTGACCTAGGCTCTTTGTCCTGAGGGTGGGGTATATGTGCCACTTAAAGCCAAAGGGGCAAGAAATTCAAGATTTTTATTTGGCTTCCTTTTCTTTCCAGTATCCTCCTAGATGACCCAGAGCACCCTCCAACTCTATATGTATCTAACAGAGATGGCAGGGAGGAAGAAGTCTGTTCTCCTCTCAGTCAGATACAATTTGCCAGGAATTTTATCCTCACTCAATATCTCATGGGTGGGGGTGGGGGAAGCCCTTCCCGGTGGCTGGGAGGATCAATAACTCACAGCTTACTGCTTCAGCCTTTTCCTTTCTGTCCCAACTCTACTGAGAGTTGTGAAGCAGTGTCCTGCTGTGCTGTACCCCAAAGCAGGTCAACAAGGCAGCCCTTGGCTTCCTTTCAGTTGTTTTACTGAGAGCTTAGTTTTATCTGCCTACCCATTAACCATGTTCCCACATTTTCCCATGCCCTTTTTAAAAAATATTTATTTATTTATTTACTTTTTCCATTTTTATCCCCCATTTTTGCTGTTTTTGTGTCCATTTGCTGGGCAATTCTCTGCATCTGTTTTCTGCCCTCTCTTCTCATCCTTCTCTTCCTGCCTTCATCAGGATTCAATCCCAGAATCTCTGATGTGAGAAAGAGGCATCCTATCACTTGCACCACCTTAGTTCCTGGTTTTTCAGCACACCTCATCTTTGATCTCCCTTGTTTCATTCTCCTATTACATTATCATCTTGCTGCATGGCTCAGAGGGGCCTAATGGTACACCTGCTCATGGAGCCTGATGGCACACCCTTGCACAGGGCCTGACAGCACATCCATGCCCAGGGCCTGATGGCACACCTACTCGTATGGCCTGGCAGTGCACCCAAACACAGGGCCTGATAGTGTACCCATGTGTGGAGCCTGATGGCACACCAGCTTACAGGGCCTGATGGTGTGCCCACATGTAGGGCCTGATGGCACATCTGTGTACATGGACTGGCAGCCTGTGTGCCTTCTATATTTTTCTTTATTTTTACTGGGAGGTCCCAAGGATGAAACCATGTGGCTCAAACATTTGAGCCACATCCACCCCACCCCTGCTATTTTTGACACTTTGTTCTGTGCCACCCATAGTTGTCCTGACTTTACAATTAGAATAACACTACTATCCTGATCAACCAGACTGAATGGAAGAGTCTTGGCCACCTCACATCCAAGCCTGTATTACAACAAACTCTTAGTCAAATGGAGTTAAGGGAGTGGTAGGGGGTGGGGAAGGACCAGTTGATGGCCTGGCTGCAGCCTCTATTTAACTGAACTCTTCAGGGAGCCAGAGGAATATACACAACTCTGAGAGATCTCCACCTAAATTGCAACTAAGCCTTGGAATAGTGAGGATGAAGCTGTGGTCATTCTGAGACAACTGGGTTTTGGAGTGTGACTATTTCACCTCCATCAGATGTATTTAGACCCTTACTAGGTTCCAAATTTATGGTAGGACATTGATAATTTTATTAGAAAATGCCTTCTGAGTGGAGCAACAAGGTGGTTCTACTCCTCATCCCAGGGACTTCTCTGGTAGGCACTATTGAATAGTTTTATAATACCCTTCCTGCTTCACACTAAGAGGGTGGCAACTGAGGTCATTGAAAAAGGAACAGGGTTCAGCAATAAGCACAAGACTGTTAACCCAGCAAGCCCTGATATACACAAGATGATCCAACAGCCATCACTTCTTTGGAAACCCCTCTATCCAAGCTGTGTTCTTCTGGTTACTAGAGCAAGGGGTCCCAAAAGACAACACGGATGGTATCTCCAATGGAGAACTTTGGGAAAAATATAAACTGGAAGGAGGGCCACAGCCTCAATAGGGAAAATCTTCCTTTTCTAGATCCCCTCCCCTCAGTCACCAGATATGGGCAGTAGAAGAAGAGAAACTTGGAAATTTCTTGTCTCCACCTTCAACTCTGCCTGAGAAGTCTGGCCCATGGGAGAGGTCTCTTTACCAAGACATGTCTGAATTTAAAATAGCTGAGAATTGGGGACATAAACCCAGCCATCCTCCAGAACCCTAGGCCACATGTTCCAGTCCATATACAATTTTTGGACATGTAACAAACTTTATAGCACTATTGGACACAGGAACCCAATTTATTAGGTTTGTGCAAAAGTTATTGCAGTTTTGCATTGTTGAAATTTGCCATTTGTTATTGGCATACATTCATAAATAAATTTGGTTATGTTATACATCATTTTAATGTGCATTTCTCACTTTAAAATTTTTGCTAATGACTTATTATTTTCTGTTTATTTTGTATTTATTTTAAACTATAGAAATGATGGTAGACAAAAAGCAAATTCGAGTGATTTTCTTATTTGAGTTCAAAATGGGTCATAAAGCCATGGAGACAACTTGCAACATCAACAACACATTTGGCCCAGGATCTGCTAATGAATGTACAGTGCAGTTGGTGGGCCACACTATGGGAGATGTTTGTGTTGGATGTGGTGGGAGGTGTGGGAGGTGGGCAACATGGGAATCCGAGTGGGTTCCGTATAATATTTTAGGTAATCTAAGCACCTCTTAAAATATATGTATATATATATATAAAAAATAACATCTTTGTAAGCAAATACACATATATGCATATATATTTATATATCATTTTACAAATGTTTGTATATATTGTGAGAATTTTGATTTTTACCCATAATAAAAAAATAAAAAAAAAAAAAAGAAGCTTTGCAAAGATCATGAAAGCCTTGAAGATGGGAAGCATAATGGCCAGCCATCAGAAGTTAATGACCAATTGAGAGCAATCATCGAAGGTGATCCTCTTAAATTACAGAAGTTGCTGAAGAACTCAATGTCAACCATGCTATTATTGTTTGGCATTTGAAGCAAATTTGAAAGGTGAAAAGGCTCAATAAGTGGGTGCCTCATGAGCTAACCAAAATTTTTAAAAATCATCATTTTGAAGTGTCATCTTTTATTCTATGCTCAACAAAAATGAACAATTTCTCAATTGGATTGTGATGTGTGATGAAAAGTGTATTTTAGATGATAATAAGTGATGACCAGCTCGGTGGTTGGACTGAGAAGAATCTCCAAAGAACTTCCCAAATCTAAACTTGCACCAAAAAAGGTCAACTGCTTTTGGTGGACTGCTTCTGGTCTGATCCACTACAGCTTTCTCAATCCCAGCAAAACCATTACATCTGAGAAGTATGCTCAGCAAATTAATGAGATGCACTGAAAACTGCAACTCCTGCTGCCAGCATTGGTCAACAGAAAGGGCCTAATTCTTCTCCATGACAATGCCTGACTGCACATCACACAACCAACACTTCAAGAGTTGAACAAATTGGGCTATGTTGTTTTGCCTCATCCTCCATATTCACCTGACCTCTCACCAGCTGACTACCACTTCTTCAAGCATCTCGGCAACTTTTCACAGAGAAAATTCTTCCACAACCAGCAGGATGCAGAAAATGCTTTCCAAGAGTTTGTTGAATCCTGAAGTATGGACTTTTATGTTACAGGAATGCACAAACTTATTTCTCATTGGCAAAAATGTGCTGATTGTAATCATTCCTATTTTGATTAATAAAGAAGTTTTGAGCCTAGTTATAATGATTTAAATTCATGGTTCAGAAACACAATTACTTTTGTACCAACATCATTCTATTTGATGTAAAGGGGAGGTGTTTCAAGACTTTATGCATTCCACAAGGCTATGGGGATGGAATGTTACTGCCATGGGCTGGTCCATTTGGCCTTTGGACACCTCTGTGGTCATGCTTCCCAAAACAGAATACATTGTAGCAATTGATATGCTGCACCACTGCACATCTCAATGGTGAATACAAGAATAAGCTCCCCCATCCCAACAAATCCTGGTTATCATGGTTAGGGGAAAGATGGACTGAGCAACCCCAGTGCTCCCACCTCCTTGAATTATCTAACAGTGACAATACTGCCATCGTGGAGAAGAAAAGGAATTCATAAAATACCTTCTTTCTGCAGTTGTCATCTGCTCCAACATCTCCATCTATAATAGCCTGGTGTGGCCAGTTGAAAAGGCAAGTGGAGCATAGTGACTAATTATAGACTATTGGCACTTGAGTGCATAAGTACTGCCTTTGGCACCTACAGTCCCAGACATTGTGATTCTCTTGGAAACCATCATGGCTTCCACTGATGTTTAATATGCAGTTGACCTGGTGAATGCCTTTTTTTGCCTTCCTACTCTGAGAGGAAGATCAGGATCAATTTTCTTTCCAATGCCAAGACCTACAGTTTATCTTCACTGATCTGCCACATGAATATTTAAACCCACCCACTACCTGCCAGCAATGGGTGGGACAGGATTTGAGTAAGCTATCCCTGCTCAAAGAACTCCATGTGCTCAATTATAGTGATGATTTCATGTTGTTTGGCCAGTGCAAGGAACAAACTGCCTAGGGATTGCATGCATAGCTAACTAGGATTTGACAATTTAGTTGGGCCATGAATTCTAACAAAATGTAAAGTCCTGCTCAGCAGGTTATTTCCCACAGTAATATATCAACTTAAGCTAGCACTGGACCCTGGACCAGTACAGGAGAAATAACTGTCTCTAAAGTCACCCACCTCCAAAAAATAATCCCATTGTTTTCTTAGGCTATTTTCATATTGGAGCCATCATATTCCACATCTTAGTATCTTCTTGGTACCTCTATATTGGGTCATATGGAAAGCAGAATTATGTCCTTTTAGGCCACAACGTTCTTAGATACAACCCAGAACAAGTCTTTCAAAAGGCAACTTCTTTGAATCAAACAATATATTATACAATATATTTGGTTCATAGTAATGCATTCATACGTATTTGTCCTTTTGTGTCTGGCTTGCTTCACTCAACATAATATCCTCCAGGTTCATCAATGTTGCCATATGCTTTATGACTTCATTTCTTCTTACAGCTGCATAATATTCCATCGTGTGAATAGACCACAGTTTGTTTATCCATTCATCTGTTGATGGACACCTGGGTTGTTTCCAACTTTTGGCAATGGTGAATAATGTGGTGAAGTTGGGCCTTGGTGGAAATGGAAAGGATAAGGACTACCAAGAGCTCTCAAATCCTCCTGAGTCTAAAAATCCTCCACATATCCTGGGTCCTGGGTAATCAGAAAATTTATCCAGGCTGGGGCTAATGACAGAGTATCATAAAATGGAAGTAGTAAATTAAAGAATGTGCTTGTCTTTGTCTCCAAGGAATAGCATGCTTGCATGAAGTGGTGGCAGAAGCATCTCTCAACAATGATCCTGTTTCTACAAGATGAAGGTGCTTCCCTCACTGCATTGGAATGCAGAGGGCTCCAACTCAAGAATGTCCACAAGGTACTGGTTCACTGATGGATAAGTCAAGTTGAAGTCATCTGGAATCCATTAGGCAGCAGCTGCTGTTTTCTTAGCCAAAGAAAGACAATAAACCACCATTGGCAATAGGAAAAGTGCACAATGGACTGAACATTGAGTGATCTGCTTAACTCCAAAACACTTGGACCCAAACAGCCCAATGTACTTGCTGAATACCTCGTGGTGGGAGTCATAAACAATGTCATGTCAGGAACCTGGAGAGAACATGATTGGAGAATCAAGTTCCCAATTTTGGCAAAGGGGCTTATGGAAATAACTGGCATTGTGGAAAGACACTATTTATGTTACTCATGTTGATGTGCAGGGCAAAGGTCCTACCATGATAAACATTTATGGAATGACATAACCAATGAAGGATGGATCCAAATGCTTTGCACACTCAATGAGCCTGGAGATCCTGGTGGGAGAGAAGCTGAGGATGATTCCTACCCATGATGAGGACAATGAACTTGCCCTTGGTGACATCCATGAAATAACTGTATTTCCCATGACTGCTTCTGCTGCTTGGTGGAACCACCACTGAACTAGACATGGAAATGCTGACACCATGAAATTTCGGTCCCAAGAACATGGAGTACCTCTCTCATTAACTTTCTAGTATATAGAAATTGAAGTTTATTTTATCTTTGTACACTGTGACCTTAGTAAATTTACTAATTACCTCTAAATTTTTTTTTGTGAATTTAATAGTGGTTTCTATATACCCAATCAATCTGCAATCAAAACGAATTTTTTCTAAGTTTTCTGATTTTTCTTTCCACTCTGACTTGTTGCACTAAGTCTGCCATTATATCAATATGTAATTGAAGTGATGAGAGAAGACATCCTTTCCTTGGTCTCTAGGGTAAAGCATTCAATCTTTCAATATTTAATAAAATATGAGGTGTAATGGTGAGAACAGAAATACTTCTAGTGGTCCCAATTTTAGTAGGAAAATATTCAGCAGTCTTTTAAAATTATGTAAGAAGTTAGCTGAAAGGTTTTTATATATAGATACTCTGGATTTTATGTTTTCCAAAATTAAGATCAAGGAGTGGATTTACACATCTGACCATCATAATGGCATTGCCTATGGGACTTGCAGATTTCGGAATTTATTATCTATTTTATTATAATCAAGAAGATTTTTGCAGTGGGTTCTAACTGATACTCCCTATTGTGCCATTAGCAAGAGGTAAGGAGAACTATCTGGACCTATGCTTGGCTCAGTGAACTACTATCTACAGTACTCTCTCACCCACTGGTAAAGATTCTAGTCACTGAAATGAATGTTTCCTCTAAGATCAGAAACAAAGCAACCACATCTCTTCCTGTTCTTCAGATATTTAATCACTGACCCAAAGAAATGTCCATCACTGACCCATTAGAGGCAACCATAAAACCATATTCATTTACCTTAGAAGACTCCCAAGTAAAAACTTCATAAATCCCCCTGTTCCCAAACCTAGAGCATTTCTAGCACTGACCTCCATAACTCAGCCCTGAGATACCCAATCATTTCCCCAAACTCCTCAAAAAATAGTCCCCACAGAGACAAAATATTTAATGCCCCAATCAAAATACTTAAGCTCCCCAATCATTGAATAAATGAATTCTCATTGAAAACATTTTCCATTATGAATTTTCTGGAACTACCCCAAGGGGTTTCATCCTCCTAGTAAAGACTTTTCTCTCTTACTTCATGTTTTCATAGTTATACCTAAACCGAGTTTTCTTTAGCACACCAAAGATTGTGTTTGTCTGAATGATAGTTCACAGTGATTACAAGCCTGTTGTTTTACTCCTGTGTAGTTCACTTATTTAAATTATAAATTAAGGCATTCCTAAATTAAGCACAGATACAGACTTTCTCATATTTGATTTCTCCGTGTCTCTACTTCTCTTAGGTTTATACTGTGAGTCCTCTCATATGATATAACAGATCATCTTCTTAAGGGTTTTGCTATATAGAGGACATTCATAATGATTCTCTTTTCTATGAGTTTCCTTAGATTATCTTAACCAGTCTAATGACTAAAGGCTCTTCCATATTGATGGAAAACAGTGTTTCTTCAGTATGTGAGTTCTCTGGTGTGTTTAAAGGTTAACCCTGTGGCTGAAGTCTCTTTCGTATTGAAAACCATTTACAGTGACAGTTCTTTAATTCCATCTAAGGTCAGAATACTGACTAAAGGCTTCCCACTTGATGACACTTATAGGATTTCTCTTCAGTTTAGATAATCTCATGTTATAAAAATCGAGATTTTCCCATTTAGATGATATAGTTTCTGTCGAGTGTGTATTCTGTCAGTTTGCCTGAGGGCAAAACTATGAGTGAAAGGTTTCCCACATAGATGACATTTGTAGGGTTTCTCTCAAAGTGAATTCCCTGGACTTCTTTAAGTGAAGAGCAATGAATGAAGACTGTCCCACACAGATGACATTCATTGGGTGTCTCTACAGTGTGGGCAGGGCAATGAGTGGAAACTTTCCCACATAGATGACATTCATAGGCTTCTCTTCTGAGTTCTTTCATGTTGTCTAAGAATAGAATATTGACTGAAGGCTTTTCTACATAGATGGCATTGATAGGGCTCCTCTCCTTTGTGAATAAGTCTAAAGAAAGCTTTCCCACATAGAAGGTGTTCATATGGTTTCTCTCCAAAGTGAGTTTCATTGTATTGTCTGTAGACAGATATTGTAATAAAGGCTATAGCACTTTGATGACATTTATATGATTTTCTTCTAGTGTGATTCTGCTTATGTTGATCAAATGATGACTGGTCTTTGAGGATTTTCCAACTGATTTGCTAAAATATGGTTTCTTTGTCATGTCAATTAATACATGTTGAGTCACTGTGGATCTGTAAGTGAAATCTTCTTGCAAATAATTACATTTAAAAGAATTATTTTGACTGTGTGACATATTCATGATTGTAAATGATGCACTATATAGTTAATGATAACAATGTCCTTTCACGAGTTATAACAAAATGTACCACACTAATGCAAGGTGCTAATAATAGGGTGCTATATGGGAAAACATATACACTAATGTAAACTATGAACTATAGTTAATAGTCAATTTTAATATTCTTTCATCACTTGTAACAAAAGTACCACACTAATTCAGAGTGATTAACAGTGTGCGGGGGTTATATGGGAATGCTGTATCTTTTGCATGATTTTTCTGTAAACCTACAGCATCTCTAAACAAAAATTTTTTAAAGTAAAAAAAAGGCATTTTTTTTCTTCCTGTAAAAATTGTGGGTGCTTTGGTAATATATTTGCCTGGGCTCTTAATAGCTGGTAAATGTCTGGGCAAAGTGCACTTGGTCTCCTCACTGCCCCTTTAGGTCTTTATAATGAATCTGAAATTTCTTCCTGGACTAGTCCCCACAATCTACATTATCAGACAAAAAGGATTTACCCGGGGAGTTCATGATTCTGGGTTTCCCTCTTTTGACAATTTGTTGCTACCTTGGCTTGAGTTTAAGACAAATGAAAACATAATTAGAAATCTATCAACCACAATAGGAGAACTTACTGGATCTACTGCTAGAGCTAGAGCTGCACAAAATCAGTCATTAAATTCATTATCTATGCTGTTTGAACTTTGAAAATAGCATTGCCAAACTTGATTATATATTAGCTGAACAAGTACTTGTTTTTGACATTGATAGCTGGAAAATGTGTTTACTGAAAAATTTATTTCCTTAAGCAGCTCTGAAAATTCTAATACACTATTTGAGCTGGTTTCTATTAATCTAATTTTAGAACTTTACTCTTTGCTCTTAGTTCCCTGAAGGATATTAACCAGACCTTCTCAGTTTTGTTTACAGGAATAAGATAATGTCTCAAAGCAAAAATGCCAGAATGGTGTCAGGAGTACCCTGTAAATCTGTAACTTGCCTCAGAGACAAAAAAAAATGTTTGATATCCTAGAGTGGTTGGGTGAGGAAGGTTAGTCATGAAGATCTTACATGTAGGCTCCCACACAACAATATCTAAACTGTGTTTTTTAAGCTGCTTTAACCAAAGACAAGTTTAATATGCTTGAGACAATGCAGAACTGAGAATTTGAATTCTCAAAAGACCACTGGAGCACTTTTGGGGTAGGGAGGGGACGAGCAGTTGAAATACAGTGGCTTCTTTGGGAGTTAGAGGTTGTCCTGAGTACTGTTGTGGCAACGGATGTAGGCCATTTTAAATCAGCACACACCACTCAGAACTGAGTGGGAGAGAGTGTGGTCTACAGTGTGAACTGTGGTCTATGGTTGGTGGCAAGGCTCCAGGATGTGTAAGTTCATTGAGGGTGGTGGGCCACACTTGTGGGAGATGTTTGTGTGGGATGTGGTGGGAGGTGTGGGAGGTGGGCAACATGGGAATCCCCGTGGGTTCCGTGTAATATTTTGGGTAATCTAAGCACCTCTTAAAATATATGTATATATATATATATATAACATTTTTGTAAGCAAATACACATATATGCATATATATTTATATATCATTTTGCAAATGTTAAAAAAACAAACAAACAAACAAACAAACAAAAAACAATTGAGCTTAATCTTGTTTTGAAAAAAAGACCACTGGAAGCATCACTCATTCTTGCTTTTTTCAAACTTTTTTCTCACTACCCCATTTTCTTTTTCTTTTGCCTATAAAAACCTAAGCTCCCATTGTCACTTCGAACTGGTTTGGGGAAGAGTAATTCAGTTCCTTGCTTGTGCACTCACAATAAATCACCTTCTCACTGAGAGATGTGTTTCTCTTTTGTGGCACTGGATCCAGCAGACCCTCCTATTGGAAATAGCTGTGCTTACTGTAACAACATTACCAACACCACCTGTTGTATTCTCTGGGGAAGTTGTGACACAATTGCATGAAAAATTGAACAAGAACAGGCCTGCAGGGTTCCATTGGGAAAAAGCCAGGAGAACACCCCAGAAGGGTGAGGGTGGGTGGTGCATCAGCATCTGCTCCTAACCCTACCACCAACCCCAGGGCCTTAACTCTCTGATGCAATGATCTTTTGGAGGAAGCCTGTGCACAAACAGCAAAGACCCAGGAAGTGTGAGTGGAGACTCTGCTCACAGCACCAAGGGAACTCTGCCTAAGTCCCAGCTCATGTCCAAAAAGCTGTCCCCAGTTCCCAGCTCCAAGGGCATCTCTTCCCAGGTGATGATGCATCCAGACAGTCTGCCTCCAGGCCTAAGTCCTGCGTCCTGCCAGTCTCTGTCTTGACACTGGCTGGTGTTTCTAGTCACAGTAGAATTGATTGTGTTCCTGATTTTGCTCTGACTGCTGAGTTGAGCAGATGGATCTAATACACAATTGCCTGTGTTGTGTGAAGTGACATGGGTGGGCCAGGATGGACCTTGGTACCCATGTCTTCCACAACCCCAATGCTCTGGGCAGACATTGGCTTTCCATGTTGGAAAAGTCCCAGTTTGGCTCCAAGGGTCAAGGACTGAGCCAGGAACAACACAGGTGCTGTGCTCATCCTAAGCTGGCCAATAGCAGGAATGCCATGGATTTACCCATGGTAAGACAACATGTGGGAGGGGTGCACTTGATGGGAAGCTAGGCAAGGTGATAGCCTGGGCTGGGATCACTAGAGAAGAGACTTTCCTGAGACCTGGGGAGGAAAGAAGACCTTGGGCTTCCTCCTCACCCTGGCCTGGTGTGTTCAGTCAAGCCTACTGGCTAGACCTGGCAGTCCAAGTGCTTGCAAGAAGAGTAACCTAGGCTGGGTGGCTGCTGGCTGGGGGAGCCAGCAGGAGGGCTGGTTGTTCTTGTTGGATGGATAAGGAAAGCTGAGTCCTGGTAGAGGTGGGTGTGAGGCATGAATAGATATCCTCTTTGCCCCTGGGCACCATCCTACACACTCCCCATGTCCTCCAGTCCCCAGGGGACAAGATTCACCCACCTATACCTTAGGCCCTCTTGGGCATGTTCTTGGCCACTGCTCTCAAGAAACCAAATACTTTCAGCAACTCTGGGGTCCCTGAGCAAATGGAGGAGTAACAACAAACAACCTGGGAAACAGACAAACACATACTAGGGGCTCATCAGTCCTCCCTCACATGTTAGCAGGATTTGTTTGGGAACACATCCTGAAGCAACCTTCACTGTTTCCCAGCCCAAGGCCAGCACCTTCCTTTTTGGGTCCTTCCCAAGCATAGGCTCCTGGCTCAGTGAGTCCCTCTTCATCAGTACCTCTCTTCCTTGCCTTCTGGCCACCTACCAGCTCAGAGATCCCATGTCCAAAGCCTCTATCCCATCTGACCACAACCCTGGGCTTCCTTCCCTTGGGATGGAAGGGCCCAGGGTGGCTGCAGGTCTGCCTTGTGCTGGGATCTCTTCTTGGGGAGGAGAGGCAAGTGGGCTGAGTGGCTGCTCTCATGGAACTTGGGAGTCCACTGCTTGGAGACAGAAAGAATACAGAGCAAGGAGTCAGTCACTTTAGCATCAGGGACATTTGCAGAGGGAATGTTCATTTGTTGGGGGAGATTTAAGCACCCCACAAGTGATATCCTATCAGGAGAAGGAACCCCTGATGGGAGGGAAGTGCCTGGATGCATACCCCAAATTGTAACTCAGGGTTAAGAACTAATAAATAATTATGATTAATCATTATATAGATGTCTTTTTACTTCCAGTAAATTATAAAACAGCCAAAGGCTGATATCTGAAATTACTGAAACTGGCTATACCAACCTCACCCTTTCAATATGGCCATTACCAACTAAAAACCTACCATTGTGATGATTATTCAACATGGATCTTACCTTTGTATATGAATATTTCTATTGAAAGGGTAACCATTCCACCTTCCTCTGTTTAATGTCCACATGAAAAACCTTATAACTCACTGACTTTGGTCCGTGTCCCCCTCCCCCAGAGGCCTTGATCTCTGATAACTACTGTAATTTTGTGACTCACCCTAGTTTGGTACCCACTCCCATCCTTTTCAGCCTCTTAATGTTCATTAATGAAGGTTTCTGAGCCAGCTCCACCACAATTACTCTATAGCATCCTGCTGTTATGAAATATCAGAATTTCTGCAGATCCAGGATGCAGTTTTTGGACCACTCAAAGTGACTGACCTCTTTTTCTTTCCCAAATTAAGAAACTATCTCTTTGAACTTCTGGTGTCTCATAAATTGGACTTTAGAGTTTATAAGGGAGAAAGAATCTACATTTGCTCAATATCAGAGTCTTGGAAGCATCACAGGATTTGCCTGGTGATGTTCCCATCACCTTTGGACAAATCTTCAGGAGCTCTGTGACTGTGGAGATCAGAATCCACTAGGGCACAGACAACCTACCCAGGGTATTGTGGATGGTGGTTGGTGAGGGAGCCAGTGAGAGTTTTGCAGGGTGAGTGATGTGGGGGTCCTCCTCTAGCCCCATTGCAACCTATGGAACCATATTTCTGCACCTTAAGGGCCTTTCAGTGGAATCCTGCCCTCAGACAGCAAAGATGCAGGAGGTGTGAGTTGGGGTCTGGGGCCATGACAGCGTATTTTAGGTTATGTTGAGGCTCAAGATTGCTGGTGAACATGTGACTTTGAAATAATAAAATGGATGAACCTGGTCAATCAGAAATTATTATTTTTCCCAGTTTGGCAGGACAGGGGGTCTCAATTTTCTTCTTTATCCAGCATAGAATTTGTGATTGATTTCATCTTTTCTTCAATTCCTACTATAGCTTTCTAAAGAGCTTAAAGACTGTAACATTACAATTTTGTAATATGTTCAGTTTTGGTTAGTTTTGTATTTTCATGCAAAATTTAATTCATCAAGCTTATAAGGTTTAATATAAGTCAGGCCTAAAAAAAATCTTATAAGCTTTGCCACATTTATCATAATGAAAGAAATGTGGAATAAGGCACAGGTAGTTAATTTTCAAGCTTTTATGTTCACTAGTAGCTGATGGCCATTAGGTAAGTAGTTTAGGTAAGTAGTAGCTCTGCAGTCCTAAGGATGTTTGTCATCTGTCAGGGCAATATTCTTGGATTTTCTTGGAAGAGTGGATGTGAATCAAATATTAGAGGTGAAAAAGTAAAGTTTCTTTGTTTGCATCCAATCTGTTATGAACATGAAGGGAGGCGGAGGGAAGAAGAGAATAGATGGAACATGGGGCATTCATAGGATATTGGAATTGTTCTGTGTGATATTGTAATGATGGATACAGACCATTTAAATTTTTGTCAAAACCTACAAAAGTATACCATGCTAAATGTAAACCATGGACCATGGTTAGTAACAATGCTTCAATATTTGTACACCAATTGTAACAAATGTACCTTACACATATAAAATATTATTAATAGGGGAGGATGGGAGAACAGTAAGTGTTGCTTATATTGGAATCTCCAATATTTTCTATGTTACTTTTCTGTAAACTTAGGCTTCTTTGAGGATAAGGCAAAAAAATGGCACTGGGGGAACATATGGAAGAAATTGTCATTGTACAGAAAAGATAACAGATCTTATGATGATGAAAGCCACAATAAAATTATTTTATTTAATTTATAATGTTTTTCTTTTTAAAAATTTATTTTTGTATTTTATTTATTTTTTATTTCATTTTAATATTTTTATTTGTTATTTTTTTGCATTGGTTTTTGGGGAGGATGTGGATTGCTGAATGGTCACAACTGTGGAGGAAGAGGATCACTGGTATGGGGTTTGGTGATGGGGGATGTGTCGAGAGAGGTGCAGCTGGGACACACTTTTATGACATATGCATATGTTCTAGTGTTTATAGCACATTGTCTTGGTGGGTGGAGAACCACAAAATAACCCAAAGAATATTGAATTCCTACCCTGGGAAGTAATGCTACATTCTCTAATAGAGGCAAGAATCCCTCAAGTACGGGGCTGTGATTAGCAAAAGAAGACAGACCATTACACCAGGTCCTTGATATTAATGGTTGTACCTATGAATCTTGTTCTTGTGAAATTCAAACGTAGCCTAGTATTATATATTGCATAAGGGTTACCTCCTGAAAGCAACCTTGTTGCTCAAATGTGGCCTTTCTCTAAGCCAAACAACATATAAATAAACTACTTATCTCCCTGAAGTGGAATAAGACTCCTGGGGGTGAGCCTCCCTGGCACCAAGGGATTATTATCAAACACCAACCAGCAATGTACTTGGAAAAAGTCCTTTATCAATGCAAATGAATTTTTATGGCTAAGAGATTTCGAAATGAGTCTGAGATCATTCCAGAGGTTACACTTATGCACGTCTCAGGAAGATCTCTTTGACTGCCAGAGTAAACCATGCCTCAAACAATGGGCTCCTGAGAGCTCTAGAGAAATATAGACACTATAGGTGGTGCAGAAAACCTCAGGAATTTGGCACCCTGTCAGAGGGCCTTACTTTGGAATATATGCTCCACAAAATAACAGAGTTAGACTCATTTATAAGTACCCTACACATGGCTCCTCTGCCCCTTTTATTTGAACCTATAATTAGTACTATATGCAATAAATATATGTCCCAGAAACTTAAATCTTTAGTTTGTTCATATGTCTGTTGAGCCCTGACTCTCAGTAGAGTTGCAACACCTACTCTCCAATTCATTGGACTCACCCAAGAAAACTAACAAAAGTATGATGATGGACAATTCCCTTCCTAAAAAACTGAAAGTATTTACAACTGCAAGCAAGACAATTCCAGTGATCTGTCTCATGGGATCTAAGCCCACTCTCAATCAGAAACATAGTGGGCATCAATATCCCCAAATTCTCAAGATTGACTAATGAACAAACATAAGGGAGGAATGCAACTATGAACTAAAGTAGCCTTACTATTATTCTAGCAATGGGAGAACTTGTATCATTGATATAAAGGCAGTGGCCACTAGAGGTTCTGAGGAGAGGAAGAGGGAAAAATAGGTGTAACATTGGGCATTTTGGAGACATTGGAATTGTCCTAGCTGACAATGCAATGACTGATACAGACCACTATACATTTCATCAAAACCTATAAAACTGTGTGGTGCAAAACATAAACTATAATGTAAACCATAGACCATGATCACTAGCAATGCTTCAATATGTGTTCATTAGTTGTATCAAATGTATCACACTAATGAAAGATGTTAATGGGACAAAGTGTGTAGGAGGGTTGGGGTGTAAGGGAATCCCTATATATTTTAATTTTATATTTATGCAATCTAAAACTTATTTAAAAATTTAAAAAATTAAAAATCTGTGCCTTCAAACAGGATTTCAGCATTGCACTGAGATAAAAACTTTTGAAAAATAAAATACAAAATTCACTGTCCTACATTCAGTCCAGTCTTTCTGGTCACATCTTATCCTTATGATAAAATCATTCTTTGTTCATTGGTGTGAATGACAGCTCCTTTATTTTCTGCTGTTCGTCTTTTCAAGTTCATCATCCAATCTCACAACAGATCTTTTGGGAAGGAAGGAGGAGTTACTCTATTTAATGAAATGTCATGAGTGTTACATTACCCTGAGGTTTCTCTCCACATCATTTCTTGCTCTTTCATTTCAGGATGACTCAAATGATATTCATTTTGGTCCATACCATGCCTTATGCTGATTTGGGAATCTACTTTAAACTCCATGGCACAAAGAGCCAAAAGTGGCTGACAAGCCAGGATGGGCTTACATCAGCGTATACCATGTGAATAATTTTTCAACCACTCAACTCTTGACCTTATGCTACTATTAGGCTTTCACCCCTCATTTCTTGAGCCAATGCATCCACACTCCTCCAAAGGACATACTCATATTTCACTAAAAAGCCTGCCACCTTGGACATCATGTTATGGTCATGTAAAAATATATTTGTATCTCTCTCCAAAATATGACCATGAACTGAACAAAATTGACCAAAGAAACCATTTGAGCTCTCTGAGAAGAGATCAAAGGCATGCAACAGCCTCAGAAACATGCTTCTAAGAAGACTGGAGGTCTGTGCATTCCGATCTGAGACTATTCCCATTCCTCTCCCAACCACAGCTTGGTCATTTAGGATGTTCTGCAAAGGCAGGATAAACAATGAGACCAGTAGCACCTCTCTCATAGTCAAAGAGGGATCATTAAAAATAGAGCAGTAAGAACATCAATAAATAACAGCATAGTCAGTTGAAGTGAAAATCTCAGAGAGAAAGTTGGGGAGGGTCAAGAATGTACCAGCCTCGGGATGTATTGTATGGGAAGCATATGCCAGTTAAGGCTGCATGCAGAAGCCTGAAGGCAAGATAGGGCCCACAGATAGCATCCACAAGCTCCTAAGTGACACTGAGGCTGTACAAATACACATTGAGTATTGAAAGGACTCAGCATAAAGGTAAAGTCAGAGCAGACACTAAAATGTCATTAATTTTCAATAATCCTGTACCCACACAGACCTATGAGCAGAGGACTGAAGACTTAGTGGCCCAATTTTGTTGAACACAAACTCTGTCCAATTATTAGCTGATAATTATCCTAAAAAGACACAGCTCCAACACACAAGAAGCCAGAAAGAATTATATGATATATGCTACATAAAATATATGACATATTTTTTATTTATTTTTGCATATATTTATATATATGTATATTTGTGTACATATATATGTACACATATATACTGAGCAGAGACATATATAGTTGTTTAGTATATGGGGGAAAGAATTAATAGATTTATTCCTAGTAGGAGCCAAATGAAACTATGACTGAAAAAATCAACAGCAGGAGAAGCAATGATAACCACCATCACAAATAATAAGAATCCAGAAATGCTAAATATATTGTCATCTAAAATGATCAATTTTAAGAAAAAGAAAAGAGATTCATATACAGGGGGAAATGCAGTGAATAGAAATGGTCCATAACTATCTCCAGAAGTTTGATAAACAAAAACAAAGTAGCTATTATAAATATGTTCCAAGAACTAAAGATCATATATAGTGAATGAAATGAAAATATGATGAGAATGAATCAACAAATGGAAATTCTCAAGGAGATAAAAATTATTTTAAAAATGGAAATTTCAGTGTTGTTAAACAATATTCATGAAAAATTCCATAGAGTGAGGGGGAGGGGCTGCAAGGTGGCAGCAGAGTGAGGAGCTCCAGGAAAAAGCTCATCCTACAGAGCAGAATCAAACACCTGTTTGAGAGCCACAGGAGACCAGGAGAGCACCCTGCAACATCCTTTAAAGAATGGAAAGAATAGACTGCCCATCTGTAGTGAGGATTCATGAGTGGATTCATGAACAGAAAGTAGATTCATGACCAGAAAGGAAAAGACAGAACATGCCATTGATGCAAGAGCCTATCCTCCACTGTTGGTCCATGCCACCATGGGAATTATTCTGTGGCTGGAGTGGGAAGCTCCATTTCCTAAAAGTGGAGGAGGAAGAGACAGTTGGGAACCCACTTCAGCTACTGATTAGTAAATCCAGCTATCTAAAGTTTAATCCTAAGAACAGCTTAAGTTTGTATCTGTCCAAGTCAGAAAGAGGCCAGTAAACACCATTTTAACTCCACCTCCAGCATAAGGGAAAACAGGACTGATTGAAAATCACAGTGAAAGTTGGGACTAGCTTCTTTAAACTCAGATTGGATTGCATCTCTAGCCTAAGTCCCAGCCCCCCTAGCATGGAGGAAGCTGTGGGAGACTGCACCAGCCTCTTCAGGAAACTTCAGGTGCTTTTGTCTGGCACGGACTGAATAGTTGGACACCTAGGGCATCATCCCCATCCCCAATAAGATAGGAGGGAAGTAGAGTTCCCTCAGCCTCTCTGTGCTACTCTACATGCTTTTGACATGCACAGACTTATTTGTTGAGCACCTTTGATTTCATCACAATAACTACCCATAGGATAGGAGGGGCCTGGTGTCTCTTCAAACTCTCTGGGCAACTTCAGGTGCTTTCAGCCTGCATAAACTGGATACTTGGACACCTGTAGCTCCATCACCACATCCCAATAGGATAGGAGAGGTGTGGTGTTACCTTAGCCTCTCTGGGCAACTAAAGGTACTTTTGGCACACACAGACTGGTTTCTTAAGCACCTGAGATGACACCCCCACTCTGCAATAGGACAGGAGGAAGTTGGTATTTTTTCAGATTATCTGAAGAACTGCTGGTGCTTTTTGCCTGCAAGATCTGGACTGTTGGATGTCTGTGGCTCCAACCACACTCCCAATAGGACAAGAGAGAATTAACAAAACCAATGGTTGTTTCTTCAAGGAGATTAGCAAAATTGACAAACACTTAGCTAGACTGACAAAGAAAAAAGAGGAAAGATGCAAATAAATAAAATAAAAAAGGAAAACAGGGGCATAACTTCTGATCCCACAGCAATAAAAGGGATCATAAGAAGATACTATGAATAACTGTATGCCAACAAACTAGACAATGTAGATGAAATAGAAAAATTCCTAGGAATGTATAAATAGCCTACACTGACCCAAGAAGAAATAGAAGACATCAAAAAAAAAAAAATCACAAGTAAAGAGATTGAAATAGTCATCAATGAACTCCCCAAAATGAAGAGCATGGGACCAGATGGTTTCACAGGTAAGTTATACCAAGCATACAAGAAAGAGTTAATACTAATCTTACTCAAACTCTTCCAAAAAATTGTATAAGAAGGAACCCTACCAAACTCATTCTATGAAGCCAATATCACCCTAAAACCAAAGCCAGATGAATATATTATGAATAAAGAAAATTACAACCATTTCCCTAATGAATGTAGAAATGAAATCCTCAAAATACTTGGTAATTGAATTCAACAGCACAGTAAAAGAATTATTCATTTTGATCAAGTCAGTTTTATACCAGACATGCAAGGATGGTTCATTATAAGAAAATAAATCAGCATAATACACCACATTAATAAATAGAAAACAAAACACATGATCCTATCAGTTGATGCAGAAAAGTCATTTGACAAAAACACAACATCCTTTCTTGATAAAAACACTACAAAGATAGGAATTAAAGGAAACATTCTCGATACGATAAAGGCCATATATGAAAAATGCACAGCTAGCAATGTATTCAACGGTAAAAGACTGAAACCTTTTGCATTGAGATTGGGAAAAAGACAAACATGTCTACTGTCACCACTGTTCAATACAGTGCTAGAGGTTCTAGCTAGAGCAATCAGGCAAGAAAAAAAAAATAAAAAGCATACAAATTGGAAAGGAATTATTAAAACTCTTGCTATTTGTAGACCCTACACCTAGAAAGTCCCCAAAAATCTACAACAAAGCTGCTAGAACCTACAAATAATTCCAGCAGAGTAGCAGAATACAAGATTAATATGCAAGATCAGTAGCGATGTGAATTTTCTCACTGTCCTGATTTTGTGATAGCCAGGGTAGGCTAAACCATCACTATATTAGAAACCATGCATATGTCCCCAGACCTAGCTTTTCTCCCTGGGTCTGGTTTTTGTTATGCTGATGATAAACTAAGCCAGATTTATTATATGACCATCTTATATTGGAAAAGACTTTAACTTTGGGTATCTTTGGTCAACCTTAAGAGATATAGCAGGGGGATGGATGTGGCTCAGATGGTTGGGCATTTGTCTCCCATATGGAGGGACCTTGTTCAATCCCCTGGACCTCCTGGTAAAAATTAATACAAGAAAAATATAGAAGGCATGTGGGTCACCAGGCCCTGTGCATGGGTGTGCCACCAGGCCCTGACATGCAGCAAGATGATGACATAACAGGAGACTGACACAAGGGGGAGCCAAGATGAGACACACAAAAACCAGGAACCATGGTGGTGCAGACAGTAGTACACCTCTATCCCACATCAGAGGTTCCAAGGATCAAATCCCAGTGAAGACAGGAGGAGAAGGATGAGAAGAGAGGGGAAGAAACAGACACAAAGTCACCCAGCAAATGGAAACAGAAACAGCAAAAATGGGCGCGGGGTGGGGAGAATGTATAAAAGCAAATAAATAAATAAATAAATCCTTAAAAACCTGTATAAGGGAGGAAGATATGGACTATATTGGCAGTAATACTTCAACAATGTTCTTTCATGATTTGTTAACAAATGTTTCACAACAATGCATGGTGTTTGTGGTGGGGTGATGTTTCAGAGCCCTGTATGATGCTATGCATGCTTGCTTTGTAAGTTCACAATGTTTACTGAACATTTATAGTTTATGTAAGTTCATGTATGAATGATATACTTCAATAAATTGTTTTTTAAAGAATCAGTAGTTTTTCTATATACCAGTAAGACACAATCTGAGGAGGAAGTGAGGGAAAAAAATTCCATTTACAAAAGCAACTAAAAGAATCTAATATTTAGGAATAGACTTAACCGAGCACATAAAACACTTGTATTCAGAAAACCAGAGTGCATTGCTAAAGGAAATTTTAAACTGACCTAAATAAATGGAAGAACATTTCATGCTCATTAATTAGAAGACTAAATATCATCAAGATGTAAACTCTATCCAAACTGATATACAGGTTCAAGGCAATCATGATTAAAATTTCACCAGCATATTTAAAAAAGAAAGGGAAAACACAATTATCAAATCTATTTGGAAGGGTAAGGGACCATGAATAGACAGAAACATCCTAAAAGAAGAGTGAATTTGGAGAACGCTCACTTCCAGGCTTTAAATCATATTACCAAGCTACAGTGGTAAAACAGCATGGTACTGGCATGAAGGTAGACACATAGATCAATGGAACTTAATTGATGGTTCAGAAATAGATCCTCACATCTATGGTCAAGTGATTTTGACAAGCCTTTTATAAGTACCCAGTTGGGGCAGAAATGGTGATGGGAGTACTGGATATCCATAGCCAAAAGAAAGAAAGAGGACCATTATCTCACACCTTATAAAAAATTAACTCAAAATGGGTAAAAAAACTTAACTGTAACATCTACAACCATAAAGCTTCGAGAGTAAAATGAAGGAAAACGTCATCAAGACCTGCTGGTAAGTGGTGAATTCTTAGACCTTACACTGAAAGCATAAGCAATGATAGAAATCATGGACAAATGGGGCCTCCTCAATCTTAAAAACTTTTGTGCTTCAAACAACTTCACCAAGAAGGGAAAAATATTTGGAAACCACATATCTAATAATTGTTGATTTCCATTCTATATAAAGAGATCATATAACAAAAATAAAAGAGGAAGCAATCTAATTTAAAAATGGACAAAAGACCTAGACATTTCTCCAAATATGAAATACAAATGGCTGAAAAGCACATGAAAGAATGGTGAGAGGGAGAGGCAAGAAAGGGGCAGAAAATATTTGAAGAAATAAAGACCAAAAATTTCCAAGGTTTAATGATAAAAAGACAATCCAAGATTTAAAAAAAAGCCTAAGAGAGTGTATTGCTAACAAATATGCTGTCATGATTTGCAAAGCTCCTATGACAAATACCAAACAGTGGTTGGCTTAAATAACAAGAATATTACCTTACAATTTCAGAGGCTTGCAATCCAAAATCAAGATGTCAGCAAAACTCTACTATCTCCTGGGGTCAATCATTCTGGGATTGGCAGTTCCTCATCATGTGGTGATGTCTAGATCTCTGCCTGTGACTTTCTCCTCTTGCTGCTGGCCAAAATAATTCTGCTTATAAAGGACCCAGTAATAAGTACTAAGGCCTACCCTGATTAATTTAGGTCACACCTAAATAGGAGCTTAGAAAGTTCTTTTCTCAAATGAGTCCACACATTAACTGATAATACACCTCAAAAGGTCATATTTACAGACAGGTTCACACCCAGAGGAACAGAGATTATGGGCATGGCAGTTATGGATGTGCATAATTCAACCTAGCAGACATGCCTAACAAGAAATCTGAAAGCAATTACTTCAGGCTGAAAAGAACTCACTCCAAAGGTGGGCAATGAAAAACAAAAGATATGATAAGTATGGGGGTTAATATAAATGTTTCTATAGGTATGCCTTTTCTCATTTCTTGTCTTAACTTCTTTAAAAGAAGTAAAATAGTATAAATTGGTAAATTTTTAAAAAGATTTATTTACCTTTTATCCATTTATCCCCCATTTTTGCTGTTTTTGTGTCCATTCACTGGGCAACTCTCTGTGTGTTTCCTGCCCTCTCTTCTTATCCTTCTCCTCCTATCTTCACCAGGATTCATTCCTGGGAACCTCTGATGGGGGAGACAAGCATCCTACTGCCTATACAACCTTAGTTCCTGGTCCTTTGGCATGTCTCATCTTGGCTCTCCTTTGTGTAACTCTCCTGCTATGTTGTCATTTTGCTGCATGGCTTGGCAGGGCCTGATGGAGCACCCACTTGTGGGGCCTGATGGCATACCCATTCATGGGGCCTGACAGTGCACCTGCACATGTGGCCTGATGGTGTATCCATGCGTGGGGCCTGGGGGGTTCATCTTCATGTAGGGCCAAGTGGTGCACCTGTGCATGGGGCTTGATGGTGCACCTGCTCATGGGGCCTGGTGGCACATCCACACATGGAGCCTGGCAGCACACCCACTCTTGGGGTCTGATGGTGCACCCATGCATGGGGCTGGGGGGCTTACCCAATCATGGGACCTGGTGGCCCATGCATACTCCACTTTCCTCCTCAATTTTACCAGGAGGTCTTGGGGATCAAACCTAGGTTCCTCCATATGGCAGACAGATGCCCAAACATTTAAGCCACATTCACCCCCTAAATTGGTAATTATAACAATAAATTGTGTATTTATAATATATAAATATGATACATATCACAACAGAATAAAGAAAAGGGGGAAGAAATGGAGGTACTTTGGAACAAAGTTTTTATATTTCTTGATCAAGTTAGGATTGATCTGAAGTAGATTGCCACAAAATTGTATGGTTCCCTAAAGAATAACTAAAGGAAAAGTTAAAAGTAAACAAATCAATCTAAATTCCATACTAAAAATTCACTTACACAAATGAAGGCAGTCTAGAGGAGTAGAAGATTAAACAAGAGAGGAGACACAGAAAATAACTAGCAATGTGGGATTTATAAATTCAAACATGACAATAACTCCATTAAATACAAATTGCCTAAACAGCCCAATCAAAGTTAGAGCTTGCCAGACTGGAAGAAATAACAAGATCCAACTATGTACTGGAACTATTACATCCACCTTAGATTCATATACAAAAATATCATGAAAAAGAAATGATGGAAAAATATATAACATTCAGCATTAACCATTACAGAACTGGAGTAGTTATATTAATATCAGGTCAAATGGATTGCAACAAGAAATATTAGAGACAAAGTGGGGAATTTCATAATAAAAGAATAAATATATCAAAAAATATAACAATAAATATATGCATACTTAACACCTAAATCACAAAATACCTGAATTAAAACTCAGACAAATCTCTCAGAGATAGTCCTGCAAAGAAGGAGGGGGGAAATTTACTGTCTCTTGATCTCCCCCAACTCAGTTCCTCCTACTTTATGCTAAGTTCACAGAATTTACTCTGATTGTTTTAATCTTATGTTTACTAACTTGGCTTGCTTAGAGTATGTTCTCCCCCTGAATGTCCAATCTATACTTCTTTTAATACAGTTGATGTACAATGAGTATTTTTGAATAAAAATAACAAAGGAGAAAATGAATTGATGGATGGCACCCCAGGCAGAGGTATAAAAGCAAAAGAGCACAGCTTATTCTAGTAACTGTTATAATTTATTCCAAATGCCTTCAGTAGCATTTTTCAAATTGAAATCTTACAGAGGTTGAAGTTTTTTCAGTGAAAAACAGCTCAGTACTCAAACTTTACCTTCTCTCTTTCTTTTCTGGATACTCTCAATGCCCATTATTCCATTTAAACCCATTTCCCTAATTTTGCACACTTAAACTTAGTTGATCAGAATTTTATTAAACACTTGAGAAATTTCCCTCAGAATCTGGTCTGAAATATGCAGATCTCTAGTATAACATGGCTCTGATGAATTGGTGGGGGGGTGAGCCAGGAGAAGTGAATTGTGACCAGGCAATATTTCTGAAATATAATGTTGAGGAGTTTGAACTTTACTGAGCAGACTACATAAACTACTGAAAGATTTTAGATAAGGGAGTTATATTGTCTAATTTACATTTTATAACTATCTGAGCAGAAGTATAGAGGATGAATTGGAGAGAGGCCATGCAAGAGATAGGGAAACTAGTGGGAGGTTTGTGTAAAAGATTCAGGCTATAAGAGATGAAGACTTGGACTAAGTTTATGATAAGAAGAACAGGAAAGAAGGGTGAAATTTAGAAAATATATTTAGGAAGTAGAGTTGATGCAGCTTTGTGGCCAAATGTATCAAAGAGTGAGAGAGCAGGAGGTATCAAGGAAACCATCTAGCTTCTGGCTTTGAGCACTGATGGTTACATTTATCCCAACAGGGAAAAGAGGCAAAACATTATGGAAAACACTTTAATTTGAATTATCCATAATAGTTCAACTTGAAATTCATCTGTGGAGCTCAAGAGAGAGCTGTGGGGTAAATGTGAAGAGTTGGGTTTATTTTCATATTGATATAGATGAAGCCATAATTTGGATGGAAGACAGAAAGTGAGGGAAGGACACTTCTGAGGGGATTGAACAGGGTTGATGGGGCATCAAGAATAGTGACATAGTCAAAGCCAAATGTAGTGGGTAGCAATAATTTCTTATTCTGGTCTGGTCCATCAATTTGTAAATTTCCCTAAGACACAATTTTTAGGTTAGATTCAATAATTTGGGTAGAAGCACATTCTTACCAATTTGTGTATTTGACACAAATAGGGGATCACTTGCCCAGAAACATTCCTTGCTCATCATGCTGCCTCTGACCTGCTCCCACCCCATAATATTATTCCCCTGCTCCTTTCTCCATATAGAGTTTCTGTAAATGAAATTCAAACATATGGTGTCCTACCAACATCCCATATTATCTGCCTTCTGCCTAAGTATCCAATTGCATTCCTGTATACATGTGCCAAAGGGATACCAATGCAAAGTACAAGAAATTTGTTGGCTTTTACAAGGGGTATTTATTTGGGGTAAAATTGTAAAGTTGCAAGGGCAGAAAGACACCAACTCAAGGTTGCTTTCTCACCAAATTCAGTTGCCATGTTTTGAAGCAAGATGGATGTTGATCTCTGTAAGGGATCAGACTTTCCCTCTGGGCTTCCTCTGCCTCAGCTGCAGGCTGGCTTAGGACTTTTCTCTCAGGGCTTCCTTTCTTTTCTGGCATGGGCTCATTTTTTTCTGGACCTCTATATCAGTCTCAGCTATCCTGTTCTTTTCCTAAGGTCAGTTTCAAATCATCAAGCAAATGGCTTACCTCACCCTCGGTCCCCAGGATCAAAAATGACAGAGTTCTCTTTTACCATGCATCTTCTTGAGTGAGTGTCCATTTATATCAGTCCACCACAGTGGTGGGGAATCAAACTAACTCATACCTTACTAATGCAGTAGCCCAATTAAAAGCCCTAAATTGATTTTAGCATGTAAACTTAATCAGAGGCCCCTCACTGAATATAATAAAATCAAAAAGAATCACACACAGAGGTACAGATTAGTTTACAAACATTACCTTTTCTTTTGGGGGGGATTCACAAAATGATCTCAAACTGTCAAAATCCCCAACTACTTTTCCCCACTTTCTCTTCTGTTCCTTTAAATGTGGAACTTCTTTAACCTTTCTAGATATTTGCCCTTCCTGTGACTGCTTAAAGGAATGTTCTTTCCTTACTACTTTAGATGTCTGCCTCCTTCTCATTATTCAGGTCTAAGACTGAAGGCCACTTCAATCTCCCCACAGGAAAGGAGATCTATGTAAACACCATATCCTTTATTAGTGATAATAGTACTCTTTTCTAATTCTTTCAAATCATTGACTGGAACAATGGGTATCTTTACTTGCTTTTATTAGGCCTACTGGTAATAAAGCAAGGTGACCATGAGTTATGATGAGGCCATTTATTTCAGTGTTCTTAAGTGTGCAACTTTCTAAATTGTGAAGTAAGAGCAGAGGTGATAAGATTGATTGTCCTTCCCACTGAGGTGTATAAATACTCAACAT
>JAKSZT010053994.1:714258-737468 GCA_026826555.1 Tolypeutes matacus
TGATTAGGATGTAGCTTACTCAGACGTTCAATTTCTTTCTCTTTTGTAAGGAGTTAGTGTCAGGAAGCTGTGTGTTATCACTGCTCTTTGATTCTTGACTCGACCTGGATTGCTAGGATTGTCCTTCTCATTGCTCAAAACCAGGCACTGGACATAGTAATTTGTTGTAGGGTCACTTCCTACAGCCTTGGGCAGGGAGGCTATAGGGACTGAAAAAAGCTTCTACTTATTTTTAAATTTCTTGCATGTGCTTCCTTGGTCTGCCAGGAGACAGTGCTCTTTGGCAGCTCTCAGTTCAATGCCTGGTCAGAGTGTATTTGTTGTGGCACAGACTGGATCAATGTGATAGAGCTTCCTATCTGGAGGCTAGATCCTTGTAATTCAAACTTTCTCTGAGACACTTCTCCAGCCTTCTCTGGCAGGCCCCTCCCTTTTCCAGGCTAGGAAATGTTTCCACTCCCTTCTGTGTCCTCAACAATGAGTCCCTGTTAGTAGGGGAGGAGAAAGGGAGAGTTGTATATCTTTAGCCCCTTGTAGGCTCCAAAGAAAACAATGGCACAGTCCCACCTGGGCTGGAAAGGCTCTTGGAACACAGCAGGCCAAATTTATTAGTCAAAAGCTGAGTCAGCTTTAGGCTGTGTCCCTCTCTCCACTTTCTTGGGACATCTTCAACAATTAGTCCCAGCTAGAAGAAAGGGAGATTGTGAGGGTTGGATTTCTCCAGTCCTTCACCAGCTCCCACGTCAAACCACTGTGTGGTTTCACCTGGCCTGGAAGGGTTCATGGGACCCAGGATACCAAACTTCTGGGTAAGAAGATGAGTCTGCTTTAGGTTATGTCTTTCTCTCTCACCATTTCTAGGTTGTAGCCCCCTTTGTCTATAGTCCCAGTCCCAGAGGCCTGAGAATTCTAAACTGTCTTCTGTGTGGGGAATGGTGTCATCAGCAGCAGCCGCTGGTTTCACTTCATGTTTCTGTCATTGTGATTTCCCTTCTTTGCCTATCTCTCTGCTGGGTGGTGCCCAGCCTTTCCTGCTGCCTTAATCACTAGAAGATCTTTTCTCTGGGCTGTTTCAGCCTGTCTTTTAGCTATTTTTCAGGAGGAGAAGAGATTCCCATATCTTACTAGTCTGCCATCTTCCCAGAAGTCCTAATTTTATTTTATTTTTAGTTTTTTAAATTTTTATGAATTTTAGTTCTTATATTTAAACTTATTATTATTATTTCTTTTTCCTATTAATTGTATTTGGCTATTTTATTGGCTTCATTTTTGAAGACGTTTTGGATCACAGAAGGATTACACCTGGGGCAAGAGAGGATCATTAGTGTGGGGTGTCAGTGATGGGGGATACATGGGAGGAAGTTCACCTAGGCATACATACAAGGTATATAAATATGTTCAAGTATTTATGGGGCAGTTTCACAGTGGTAGAGATTCACAGAATAACCAAGAGAATATTGAATTCCCATCCTGGAGAGCTCTGTCACATTCTCTAATGAAGCAGCAACTGTC
The DNA here is from genome assembly GCA_026826555.1 of Tolypeutes matacus. Taxonomy (NCBI): domain Eukaryota; kingdom Metazoa; phylum Chordata; class Mammalia; order Cingulata; family Chlamyphoridae; genus Tolypeutes; species Tolypeutes matacus. Next base: position 715,771 of record JAKSZT010053994.1, read on the forward strand.
CCTCAAGGACATGGGTAATGACTAGTGAAGCAGGATGTTTCATTAATGGGCCCTTGATATTGTTAACTATGCTTGTGAGTCTTTGCTCTTGAAATCAAAATTTAGACTAGTGTTCTGGGGTGGCAACTGTTAGTTGCCTCTTGAGAGCCTCCTTGTTGCTCAAGTGTGTCTAGAGTGTGGTGTTTAACTTCTATATATTTGTGCCTAATCTGGCTCTCTGTCCCTTACTGATTACCAGCTTCATTCCATTGTGGTCAGAGAAATTACTTTGTTCAACTTCAATATTTCTGAAATCATTGAGAGTTGTTCTATGGCCTATCATGTAGCGTATCCTGGAGAATGATCCATGTACACTCCAGAAGAATGCATATCCTGCTCTTTTTGAGGGTAATGTTCTGTATATATGTATATTAGGTCCAGATCCTCTAATGTATTATTCAAAGAGTTTTTTTCTTTATTGATTCTCTGTCAAGATGTTCTGTCTAATTGTGATAATGTTACAATTTCTCCACTATAATTGTAGAGGCATCTATTTCTCCACATAGTTTTTTGAGTGTTTGTCTCATGTATTTCGAGTAACCTTGGATAGGTATATAAATGTTTATGGTTGCTCTTTCTTCTTGATAGATTACCCCTTTTATTAATATATAGTGTACTTCTTTGTCTCTTACAATAGTTTTTCATTTAAAGTATATTTTGTCTGATGTTAATATATCTACTCTTGTCCTTTTATGGTTATTGTTTTCTTGTAAAATTATTTTCCACCCATTCACTTTCAGCTTCCTTGCACCCCTTAGTCTAAGGTGGCTTTCTTGTAGACAGCATATGGATAGTTCATATTTCCTTATCTGTTCACCAATCGGTGTCTCTTGACTGGTGAGTTTAATCTATCAACATTCAATGTCATTTTTGTCAAGGAATTACTTACTTTAGGTCATATTTTCTTTAGATTTATGTATGTCATATATTATTTTATTTCTCTTTTTATCCTTTTAGTTATTCTTACACTCTCATCCAACTCTCTCTCTCCTGTTTTTATTTTCCTTTTGACCTGCAGAACTCCTTTTAGTATTTCTTGAAGTGTAGGTTTCTTACTGATATACTCTCTAAATTTCTGTTTATCTGTGAATATTTTGAACTCTCCTTCATATTTGAATGACAGTTTTGCTTCATAGAGAATTCTTGGTTGAAAGTTTCTTTTCTTTAAGCACCTTAACTATGTCTTACAACTGCCTTCTTGCCTCCATGGTTTCAGATGAGTATTCAGCACTTAACCTTTTCTAGCTTCCCTTGTATGTGATGGTTCCCTTTTCTCTTGCTGCTTTCTGTCTTCCCTCTTTGTCTTGAATATTGGACAACTTCAAAAGTATATATTTTGGTGTAGGCTTTGTCAGATTTATACTCTTTGGGGTGTGCTGTCATAAAGCATCACTCATTGCTGATGGCAATCTCCCTGAATGATGTAGATGTAATCAGCTATCTCTGCAGTAAACTCACTATTGACTAAAGTCCATAAATGTGCTTGTACTACAATTAGCCCAGTGCTTAGTTGACCAAACAACTGGACACAGTTACCTGGCTGAGTTGACATATTAGCTTAACCATCACAGTTACCAAGGGGTTAAAATTTAACATCCTAAATATAAAAAAGTCATATTTCATTTAATACCAAGTTGAATTCAATAACATACATATATACTGTTCCTAAAACTCTCTTATAAAGGTTAAAAATTATACCTTTATGCATTGCATGTGCAAAACATTAGATTTATTCTTTTTATGCATTTAATTTTTAGCACCCATAGGAAGGAAGCAGGGTTGTCACAAACCTCCCCCTCCCCCCAAAAAAAACTCAGTAATACTGGAATTTTAAATACACAAGTGGTTACTGTTATTGGAGGGTCTTTGTTCCTTATCCCACTTTTGACCACTGTTTACTCCCTTATCTATTCAGTCTGAAGAATTCTCTTTAGCATTACCTGTAGGGAAGTTCTAGTGGTGATGAACTCCCTCATACTTTGTTTATCTGGGAATATCGTGATCTCTTTCTTACTTTTGACAGAAAGTCTGGCTGGGTATAAAATTCTTGGTTGGCAATATTTTCTTTCAGCACTTTAAGTATTTTAACCTACCCTCCTTGTCTTCATGGTTTCTGTGAAGCAATCTGCACTTCATATTACATACACTTCCTTTTACATAACAAACTGCTTTTCTGTTGCATCTTTCAGAACTGTCTCCTTGTCTTTTGCATTCAACAGTTTGATCAGTATGTAAGTGGCATATTTTTCTTTACATTTATCCTGTTTGGTGTTTGCTGGGCTTCTTGAATATGCATATTCTTGTATTTTGCTAAATTTGGGGGGTTTTCTGTAATTATTCTTTGACTATTTCTTCTGCCTCTTTCTCTCTTTCTTCTCCTTCTGGGACACTCATTATGACTAAATATTTATGATTAATGGTGTCCTAGAGGTCTCAGGCTATTTTGTTTTTTATACTTCTTTTTTCTTTCTGCTGCTCAGCCTGACTCATTTAAAATTTATGGTTATGAATTAATTGATTATTTTTTCAGCTCCAATATGCTCTTGCAACCCTCTGGGAATTTATCATTTCAGTTATGGACTTCAACTCCAATAGCTCTATTTGGTTCTTTTCTAAAAATTTCTATATCTTTATTGAGATTATCATATAATTCATGCATTGTTTTCCTGATATCCTGTAATTTTTACTTTGTATTTTTCTTTATTTCCTTGAACATACTGAAGATAATTTAAAGAAAATAAAGGTTTTGTACACTTTGTCTACAGTCTGGTCTTCTGCATTGATGTTTTAGGATTTTATCTTCTTCCCTTGGGTGGGCAATCATTTCCTGTTTGTGTGTCTTGTTGTCTTTGTTGTCCACTGTACATTTTAATATTTTAAATGTTAACTCTGACATTTATTCCCTGAGATGTCTGTTTCTTGGTTTTTATCCAGATAGTGATATGACAGATTTTCTAGGGTGTCTGGAACTAACAAAACCAAACATATCTAAGGAAAAAAACACCTTTGATTATCTTTGAAAATTAATTTTGTGTTGGCTTGCTTTCTCTGCCAGAGCAGGGCAGCCCAAGATGAGTGCAAAGTGCAGGATCCACACATTCTTTTATTGGCCTATGTCTTGTCCTGGGATTGTGCTTGCTAGTAGGTTTAGTGGTTCCCTGTTTAAAGGAATTTGAATGTCTCCTCTCCTACCCAGATAACAGAATTTCTCCCTCTCCAGGGTGTTCCAATGCAGGACATAAAGCAGGTTAGTCTTTGTCCCAGGATTCTAACATCAATTGTTTTATATATATCTACAGTATTTTTAGGAGGCACCAGAGATTGAAATCAGGACCTTGTACATGGGAAGCAGGCACTCAACCACTGAACTACATCTGCTCCCCAATGAGAGTTGGTTTTTTCATTTGTTTGTTTATTTGTTTTTGGAAAACTAGCCTATTATCTACAAAAGTCTCAATAACCTAGTCATGTATTACAACACTTCCTGTACTATACTATAATAAATGATGTAACCTGTAATTCCAGCACTGGCTTCAGAAGGAGGATTCCAATCCATAATTATGATTCTCAGTTTTTCATTTTAATCACAATTGTCACATCCTTGGGTGGAGAAGTATGAACTAATCCAAAGGTGGTCACATGGGCTCTAATACTCCATGTGCTTGATCTTTGACCTTTGATTACCATCACAGGGCATTCACAGACTACATATTTATTAGGTATATTGTGAATTTACAAAATGGTCATGCATACCATACAGGATTCCCATACATCACCCAACCACCAACAGCTTACATTTTTGTTACACATTTGTTACAAATGATGAAAGAGCATTATCATAATATTATCACTGTCTATATTCCATAGCTTTTATTTGGTGTATTTTTCCTCAAACCTATTAACACCATGTTTTTGCATTGTATATTTGTTATAGTTCATGATAAAATGTTCTCATAGTTGTACTGTTAAATGCATCCCATCACCCACTAGTGTTAACCACAGTCCATCACCCAACATGGGGGTCACTGTGTTATATGGTCTCCTGCCTTGTACAATCCATCCAAAATATACACTCAGTGGATTGCAGTTTCATTACAGAATAGTGCTTTTTTTGCCTCATTTCATTTTAGTAGGTTTTCATTACTCAAAGGGAAAATCCCATAACCCATATACCACCATTGCTGAATCTTCACATTATAGAGTACCTTCTTTGACATTGTGGCAAAAAATTACAATATTACTGCTAACTATAGCCTTAAAGTTACATTAGTTTTATTTCCCATGTATCATTGTATTCTTAACAACTTGTAATAAAAAAAAACATTCTTGAATTTGTACTATTAGCCACAGTTCTCATCATACTGAAATAACTATGTTATATTGTCCCTAGATTATCTTCTAGCTTTCTTGCAAATGGCATTAACCTCCCTACACTACACCTTTCAGCCATAATCACATTTATAAATCAGCAGTGTTGGTTATATTCATTATGATGTGTTACTATCATCTCTATCCATTTCCACATATTTATAACCAAGCTCATTAAACATTCTACATACATTCAGTGTCAGCTTGCCTTCTTAACCCATATTACATCCCTAGTAACCTATAATCTATAGTTTAACCACATGGGTTTACTCCTCATATGAATTCATATTAGTGAGACCATACATTTTTTTGTCTTTTTTGTGCCTGGCTTATTTCACACAACATAATATCCTAAAGGTTCTCCTTGTTTTCATATGCATTCCAACTTCATGTTTTCTTACAGCTGAACGGTATTCCATTATATGAATATATGCCTTTTTGTTTATGCATTCTTTTGTTGACAGACACATGGGTTGTTCCCTTCTTTTAGCAATTGTGAAAAATCCAATATGAACATTGGAGTGCAAATGTCTGTTTCTGTCCTTGCCATCAGTTCTTCTGAATGTATTCCTAGATGCTTGCCACATTTTTACAGCAGTAATGTTTTTAAGTTCTTGAGAAACCTCCAAACCATCTTCCACAGAGGCTGCATCAGTTTACATTCTCACCAACAGTGAAGGATGGTTCCTATTTCTACACATCTTCTCCAGCACTTGTAATAGTCTCTTTCATTTTTTAATAATGGCCATTCTGTAAGTCATGACGTGATATATCATTATTGTTTGATCTGCAATTCCCTAATAGCTAGTGATGTTGAAAATCCTTTCATATGTTTTTTGGCCAACTGCATTACCTTTATGAAAAATTATGTACAAGTCTTTTGCCAATTTTTGGATTGGGCTGCTTTTCTTCCTATCATTGAGCTGTATTATCACTTTATATAACAATTAAATCAAACATTTATTGAATATATGGTGTAGCAGTTTGATATTTATGAATTCCAAAAATAGATATGTTTATGTTTGTGAACAGGCCTATTACTCTGGGCACATTAGATTGGATTGGATTCAGAGATTTCACTCTTACTTGACTAAATAATGATTAAGGCTTTGATTGGGTCACATCAGTAGAATATTGAGTACCCACCCCCTTAGTGGGTTGGGACCAACAGAGAAAATGACATGGCAGAGGAGAAAGTTAGAGTTTAATGCTGGAGCCCCTAAAATCAAATACACAGAGAAGCAGATACATGAGGAAGGAGAGAATTCTCCATTAGACATGGCAGAGACCTTGGAAGACAGATGAGCCATTCATCTGATAGTCTACAGCTGACCTTGAGGAGAGAACAGAGCAGCTGAGCCCAGAGAAGAATGAGCCCTGGGAGAGAGATGAGATTTATCTGAGCCTACAGCTGATATAGGAAGAAGCTGGGACCATGGGGCCATAAGACGAAAAGGGAAACTGAACTCTTGCAGATGTTGGCAGTCATCTTGCTCCAACATGTGGCAAAAGACTTGGGTGGGGGAAGTAACATGTTTTATAGCCTTGTGACTGAAGGCTCCTACTCCAAATAAATGTTTTATAAAAATAAAAGCCAATGGATTTCTGGTACTTTGCATCAGCATGCCTTTAGCTGACTCATACATATGGTTTGAAAACTCTTAAAATTGCAGATATTTTATACCAAGAATTGCTTTAAGTTTTTTTTCACTCAAGGCATTAGGTGACAGGTAAGGTCACTTATTGAGGTTTGAATTATTAAAGACAAGCAAGCTTTCAAAAGTCCATTACATGACTGATGAGGAAACTCTGAAATATCCCAGTGGATAATTTTGTTTAGGCCTTGGGATCTGGCATTAGATTTAGTCTGGGAAGTTTATGTGTTATAAACTTATATTTGAGGATATTTGAGGTCAAAGGAATGGAAGATACTGCCTAGGTAGAGAGGAAGAAGATAATAAAGGGCTGAGAATATGTCCTGCAGAGTTCTAAAACTTATGTTCCAGAAAAAGCTTGCAAATACCTAGAAAGTAGAGCCAGGGAAATCCAAGTGAATATGGTGAACTAGAAGACCAGAACAGAGATAAATTGCAGAAGAAAGGAACCAGGGAGTTTTTTGAGGAATCTTGTATGATGAAGAGGCAGTCAGTGGATTCACTGAGTTGGGCAGAAAGAGACACTCAAGTTTAGTGATTTAGGTGAATATAGTTTAAAACATATCACAGTGCATTGAAAAGAAAATGGGAAAGAGTTAAAATCTAAGTACCTACCATAAAGTATTATATGACTTTATTGCCTGTCAGTAAGAACTGAAATTTATATTTGAGAAAAACTTAGCTGTTTTACTTTTAACTCCTTATTATTAGTGGATTTTTAAAATCTGAATTTGGTTGCAAATGTCAGTAGAAAAGATATTTTGAGAAACATAAACATAGGCTAGTATATAAGATAATGATTTTCTTTTTATTAAAAATTCATTTTTACTACCAGACTTTTAGCATTTTAAGAGGCAGCTGGTTATTGCTCATATATACCCCATTTCCTTACAGCTTTCCCAACACTTTTACCAACCTATCTGACCTTTTCTTCCCTAAAGACATTTATTTTGAATGTCATCAAGTAGTGGTTATTTCTCAGCTTCTTAGATCATCCAATAACTTTCATTGGAGAAGAGTACATCAGCCAGTCCAGCATTGTCTTTTAAACCAGCATTGCACTAAGTAGGGTTGGTGAAAAGTCACTGCCACTGTCAGTGGGAAGAGGCAGACAACTATAAACATATAAAGGACCTCCTTAACTTCTACATTATGGGAGAGTATCACTCCATTTGGAACAACATCTTGCCTTCCTTGTAAAGAATATACTGTACTTGAAGCAAAGTAGTTACTCCTTAATAATGATGGATGGAATTGGTTGCCACAGAAATTTCTAGCCTTTCCCTTTACCCTAACTCCTTCAGAAATGAATCCTTATCTATAGCTGGTTCCACATGAGGTTTTTTTTTAAGAAGTTGACTAGGACAAGAAATGTGTCATGTAGTTAGGTAGACAAGAAATATTAATACAGTTTTGCTTGAGAGTTGCTTGTCCACATAATTTTTTAAAAGTTCAAGTTTAGTTTCACAAGAACATATTTTTCCCTGAAATTACTTTTGGGTAATATTTAAAATGAGAGATCTTTTGTAACCCTGTAAAGTACAAAGGAAATAGCATTTCAGTGAACAGAAAGCCCCTGGAGACCCAGGACAGAGACTATGAGGAAAATCAGAAAATACTTTGAGATATATGAAAATGAAGATACATATTAAAATTACATGGATGCAGGAGGAAACAATCAAAGAAGGTATCAGAGTAGCTCAGGCAGGGCTCAGCTCTCTTGCAAAACAGGAGAGAAGGCATAGAAGTAGTCTGATGGAGCCACTTTGGGGACCTCTGCAAGCCAGGCATGTGCCATGCACTCATTCAGAGACAGTGAGACTAAAGGGAAAACCTTGAGTTGATACCCCTGCAAAGGAGAATGGCATCCATACCCTACCCCCAAGATGAACAGCCTCAGTAAAACCTGTGGCTGAGTAGCCAAAAGAGTGGTGAAGGACAGAATCCTCCCAGATAAGAGGGAGGGTCCAGTGGAGGACTGACTGTGGTTTCCCTTCTGTGAATCTAACATAATTAACTAGCTTGGAAATGGTAGTGGAAACTGAAGGACTCATCTTCAAAGAAGTGTTTGCTGAGAAGCACCATTTGCTGGCCAGCTAGAAAATTGAGGAAGACAGACTGGCCTCTCTTGATTCTTTCCCAAGCAATGTAGACCTCATCAGACCCCAGTAGCAGCTCCCTGCCAGTTTTGACTACTTAAACATAACAATAATAAAATTTTAGAAAAAATCTTAAAATAAATGAAGAGCTGTGAAATAAAACCACTAGTAAAGAGAGATTGATCAATAGAAAAAAAAAACATCAGTAAGCAGATTCCTAGTTATCAAGAAAAGATATCCAAACTAAGAAACAGGAAGATGTGGCCCTCACAAAGGAACAAGGCAAGAATATAAATAAGACACTGGATTTAAGACAACTAATAAAAGATGTTCAAACAAACTTCCTTAATGAATTTAAGAAGATGAAGGAAAATATGACTAAAAAACTAAAGAATATGAAGGTGACATTGTGTGAGCATAATAAAAAATTTGAATCCTGCCAAAAAAGTAAGTTTATAGGAATGAAAGACACAACAGATGAGATTAAAAATGCATTAGAGGAGAAGATGGCATCGGTTTAGGTGGGCACTCACCAACTCTTTCACAGAGGATGACTGATTGGGGACAGGATTCTGCCAAAGTGGGCTGTTCTGGGAGCCCATTGGGCAAAGGCCGTTGGGACATTGATCTTGACAGAGCTGGACAGGAATGTGGATGACTCAAGATAAAACCATGAGCTTTCCTGAGCTGGAAATTGCAGACAAGGACAGCTAAGCCCCACACTCAGGGCAAAGGGCTAGGGCAAGCCCCAACTCCTGCCAGCAACATCATGAGAGGGAGTATTCTCTGAGAGCAGAATTGTTCTGGCAGAGGGTGGAGAGGAGTTTCCTTTCCGTGGTTTGGTTGCCTGGACCCTTTTGCAGATTTGGGAAGTACATCAGCTGGCTTGAAGTGGTGCTAGGCTGAGGGGAGAGGCAAATTTGCTGAGGAAGCCTTATTTGCCTACCCTCCCTAGGATACTTGGGTAGGATGCTTGGGTCAGGAGAGGGTGGAGTCAGCCAATTTTATAGTTCTGTGTTGAGGAGTATCAGAATTTCATCTCCCCTGGGAGGGTCAGGCAGTGGGAAGTGTTTGATAAGTTTCCATGAGCCTATTTAGGGTTCCCTCGGCAGAGAGGGTGGTTTAGAATAGCCCTTCTTTTGGGTCACTTATTTCTCCAAAACAAAAAAAAAAAATATTACTTAAAAAAAAATTAAAACTTAGTTTACTTGTTAAAATCTGCCTCAAAACTTGCAGAGAGAAAGCTGCAGGATAATTGGCTGATGAACACAGGCAGGCTGAAAGGCACCACAAAGTCCCAAGAAGGAAGATTGTTCTTCTTTAGCTTTGTTTGACTGCTTGCTTGTGTGTTTGTTTGGTTTTTCCTTTGTTTGTTTCAATGTTTCTTGTTTTTCTTTCCTCTTTCCACCCCCCGTTTTTTAAATGAGGTGCTGCTAGCTTGTTTCTTCTTTGCTGTGCTTCTTCTTCCTTGATTTCCCATTTTCTGTGTATATTGATATTATTTACCAATACTATCAATTTTCCTTCCAGAATATTTCTATCTTCTTCTTTCTGTTGTGGTTCTTACATTCCCTCTTTTTTCATTTGTCCTCAGCTTCACGGGTTTTTATTTCTATCTTGTCTATTCTGTTTTTTTTATTATTATTATTAACTTTTTCCTTTCAGCCCTTTCTTTACTCTTTCTCACTCTCCTCAACATTCTAACCTTTTAAATCATTCTATATATTTTTCTCTATTTGGTTTCCAATTCCATTGAAGGTACTCAACTTTTTTCCCCTGTTACCCTACACTGCCTACAGGAGTTAAATATTCATTTTACTGTCTTATATGGACCCTCTTCAAAATTTTATCAATATTACTATTATCCTTTTTCCTATCTATGTCTTTCAATTCCTCTGGCCCTAATCTATTCCCTTCAAGGGGACATATAAAAAAGCATAGAACAAGAAGGAAAATGTGTCAAAGACAAAACTTAACACACACAGAGAATCAACACCTAAATAAAACTCTAGACTAGAGAGAGAAGTTAATTAACTGAATAAACCCATCAAGATAGAATAATGACTAAAGGACAACAAAAAATTAGAAACCATACTGAGAAACAGGAAGACATGGCACAGGCAAATGAACAAAGTAAAAACCAGGAAGAGATGTAGAACATCAAACAACTAATCAAAGCTATTGAAAAAAATATAATGGACCAACTTAAGGAAGTGAAGGAAGAGATTAAGGATATTAAGAAGACACTGGGAGAACATGCTGAAGAAATTGTAAACATACATAAAAAGATAACAGATATTATGGTGATGAATGGCACAATCCAAGAAATAAAAAAAGATGCTAGAATTACATACAGCAGATTTGAACAGGCAGGAGAAAGAATTAGTGATGTGGAAGACAGTACATCTAAAATCAAATGGACAGTAGAAGAGATAGATAGAAAGACAGAAAAAATACAGCAGGGACTTAGTGATTTAACTGACAATAAAATATGCAAAAACACATGCATCATAGGCATTCCAGTAAGGGAAGAGAAGGGAAAAGGAACAAAAGCAGTGTTGAGGGAAATAATGGCTGAAAACTCCCCAACCCTGTTGAGGGAGATAGATGTATATGTCCAGCAAACACAGCACACACCAAAGAATAGAAATCTGAACAGGCCTACTCCAAGATAGATAATTATCAAAATGCCCAATGCTCAAGACAAAGAGAAAATACTCAAGGCAGCAAGAGAAAAGAGAACCATCACATATGAGGAAACTAAAATAAGATTAAGTGCTGATTACTATCTGAAACCTGGAGGCAAGAAGAGAGTGATATAGCATAGTCAAGGACTAAAAAAAAAAAACTTCCAGCCATGAATTCTCTATCCAGCAAAACTGGCATACAAAAATGACGGAGAGTTCGAAATATTCACAGACAAACAGAAATTAAGAGTATGCCAATAAGAAACCTGCATTTCAAGAAATACTAAAGGCAGTTTTACAGGTTGAAAGGAAAAAACAGGAGAAAGAGAGTTGGAGGAGAGAGTAAGAACAACTAAAAGACAAAGAGAGAAATAAAAACAACATATGACACACATAAACCGTAAGAAAAAGAAAATATGACTAATATAAGTAATTCCTTGAGAGTAATAAGACTGAATGTTAGTGGAATTAACCCACCAGGGAAGAGACCCAGATTGGCAGAATGCGTAAGGAAATATGATACATCTATATGCTTTCTACAAGAAATCCACCTTAGATCCAGGGATTCAAGGAGGCTTAAAGTGAATGGTTGGAAAACAATTTTATGAGCAAACAATAACCAAAAAGAACGTGAGTAGCTATAGTAATATAGGAAAAAATACACTTTAAATTTAAAACTATTGTAAGAGACAAAGATGGGCACTATATATTAGTAAAATGGGTAATCATTCAAGAAGAAAGAAAAATCATAAACATTTATGCACCTAATCAGGATGCCTCAAAATACATGAGGCAAACACTGGAAAAACAAAGTGGAGACATAAACACCTCTACAATTACAGTGGGGGGCTTTAATACACTGTTATCACCATTAGACAAAACATCTAGACAGAGAATCAATAAAGAAACAAGGACTCTGATTAATACCTTAGAGGTCCTGAATCTAATAGAAATATACAGAAAGCTACACCCAAATACAGTGGGATATGCATTCTTCTTGAGTGAACATGGATCATATCCAAGATAGACCACATGCTAGGACTCAGAACAACTCTCAATGAATTCAGTGAGATTGAGATTATACAAAGTAATTTCTCTGACCACAATGGAATGAAATTGGAAATCACTAAGGGCCAGAAAACCAGATTATGGAAGTTAAACAACACACTCTTAGACAAACAGTGATTCAAGGAGGAAATCTCAAAAGAAATAAGTAATTACTTTGAAATGAGTGAAAATGAAATCACAATATATCAAAACCTATGAGATGCAGCCAAAGCCATACTGAAAGGGAAATTCATAGCTATAAATGCATATATTAAAAAAGAAGAAACAGCTAAAATTGAAGACCTAACTGCACACTTGGAGGAATTGGAAAAACAACAACAAACTAACCCCAAAGGAAGTAGAAGATAGGTAATAACAAATATTAGAGCAGAACTAAATGAAATAGAAAATAAGAAAGCTCTAGAAAAAATAAACAAAATCAAAAGTTGGTTCTTCAAGAAGATCAATAAAATTGACAAAGCCTTAGCCAGAATAACTAAGAAAAAGAGAGTTCCAATATAAATAATTGCATATATAGTCATCTGGTATTTGACAAGGCCACTGAGCCCACTCAGCTGGGAGAGAATCGCCTCTTCAAAAATTGGTGCTTGATGAACTGGATATCTATATCCAAAAGAATGAGAGAAGAACACCATCTCACACCTTATACAGACATCAACTTAAGATGGATGAAAGATCCAAATATAAAAGCCAACACCATAAAGACCTTGGAAGATAATGTAGGGAAGCTTCTACAGGACCTTGTAATAGGAAATGGTTTCATGAACTTCATACCCAAGCACAAGCAGCAAAAGAAAAAACAAATAAATGGGATCTCCTAAAAATTAAAAACTTTTGGACTTCAAAGAATGTGATCAAGGAAATAAAAAGGGAACTTACCTAATGGGAGAAAATATTTTCAACCATATATCTCATAGGAGCCTAATATTCTGCATATATAAAGAAATCCTACATCTTGAAAATAAAAAGACAAACAACCCATTTTAAAAATGTGCGAGGGACCTGAAAAGACAATTCTCCAAGGAAGAAATACAAATGCCTAAAAAGCACATGAAAAAATGCTAGACATCACTAGCTATTAGGGAAATGCAAATCAAAACTGCAATGACATACCATCTTACACCCATGAGAATGGTGGCTATTAGAAAACTACAGACTATGAGTATTGGAGAGGATGTGGGGAATGGGAACTCTCGTCCACTGCTGGTGGGATTGTGGAATGGTCCAGCCACTCTGGAGGACAGTTTGGTGGTTCCTCAAAAAACTAACTATAGACCTTCTGTATGATCCAGCAATTCCACTGCTGGGTATAGACTCAGAAGAAATGAAAGCAAAGACACAAACAGATATATGCATACCAATGTTCAGAGTGGCAGTGTTCAATTTTGACAAAAGTTGGAATCAACCCAGGTGCCCATCAACAGATGAATGGATAAACAAAATGTGGTACATATATACAATGGAATATTATTCAGCTGTAAGGAATAAAGTGCTAACACATAGGATAACATGTATGAATCTTGAAGACCTTTTGTTGAGTGAAGCAAGCCAGGCATTGAAGGATGAACAGTACATGACCTCACTGATATGAATTAAGGAAATTGAGCAGTCTCTGAGAATTATTGTCTGCAATATAGGTTACAAGAAAGAGAAAAAGAAGAGAAAGTTGTGAACCATCACCCGTAAGGACATAATCTATGGTAAAGTGATAGTGTGCAGTTGTGTATTGAAGGGATAGGACAGGGGTTAGTGATATTATTGGGTTTGGGGTGCACGGTTGACATGTGGGTAGATTGTGAAGGGTGGGTTGGAATACCCAAGGTACTGGGGGATGGGAGAGATGAGAGAGGGAGCAGATGAACAATGGGATTTGTGGGCATAATGTTGAAAGAACAGAGGTGGGAGTGCTCTTATGGCAATAAGACAAGGAATTGTCACTGCCTGGGAGTTGTATTAGTCAGCCAAAGGATGCTGATGCAAAATACCAGAAATACATTGGCTTTTATAAAAGGTGTTTATTTGGGGTAGACATTTACAGTTACCAGGCTATAAAGCATAAGTTTCTTCCATCACCAAAGTCTGTTGCTATCTGTTGGAGCAAGGCAGCTGCTTACCTTTGCCAGGATTCAGGCTTCTTGGGTTCCTCTCTTCCTGGGGTGAAATTGGGATGTTAAACATGAGTCATGGTTCCTCTACAATTCAGTAAATCTGCAGTGTATCCTCCATTCGATTTCAAAGTCTGAGAGTCATTCTTAAGATGATGGTTTCTTCTCCTTTGGGCCACATGGGGTTCCACCATTTCCACAGGCTTGTCCAAGGGAAATTTTCTTGGTTCCACCTTCATCAAGCATCTGGGTGTCAATCAAGCTCCAGACATCACTCTCCTAGAGTTTTGGGGTGATTGCCACACCTTACCCAATCTTTGGGTTAGTGTCTTAGCTCCTGTAGTCCAGGGAGGTGAAGACAATATTCCCCCTAACATTTGGCATACAGGTTCAACCCTCTCAGAGCAACGAGTTGACCACCTGGCCTTCCCTAACCTTTAGCATACATGTTCAACCCTCTCAGGGCAATGGGTTGACCACCTTGTCTTCTCTAATCCATGGGGAACAGGAGCACCCCTCTCAGATATATGGGGTGCTGACCTGAACCACCCTAATCTTTGAGGAATGTGCAACACCCTGCAGGTACTGTGGGGCAGCAAAACTCTTCCTGAACATTGGGTGGGAACATCCACCCTCTTCAACTGCTGGGGCAAACTCACCCTCTCTGTACACATGGGAGGGACTCCTCTCTTTGGCCAAGGCAATCTCTTATTTCCAGATCTCAGCTTCCATGTGTTTCTTCTTAAAGCTGTTTCTCCTTCTATCTTTCATTTCCATGTCCTTTTTTTGTCCAAGCTGAAAGTGGTTTTGTTCATACAGCTCTCTCAAAAACTTTTTGGTTTAGCATGCAGGAAGCAGGGATCCAAGCCATCAGACAGTAAGACTTTCCACAACTCTTTCCTAGATAAATGCATCTTCAATCCTGATTTACAAGTTCAAGGTTTAGCTAAGTCTTCAAAGGGGCACTATTGTCTGAGAGCTCAATTTCCAGAAACTTGGAATTTCTGAGATCAGTTTCAGTTTTCTTTGTGCCCAAGAGTTCAGTCATTAGTGTGTTTCTTTCATCTAGTATTTTGCTATAAGCTGCAAGGAGAAGCCAAGCCACATTCTCTGAGTTTACCTTGGAAAAGTTCTTCAGTTAAATGCTCAGGTTCAACATTTTCAAATTCTGTGTTCCATATAACACCAGGAGTTAATTTTGCTATGTTCTCTGCAATTTTAAAACATGGATTACCTTTCCTCCAGTTTCCAATAATAGTTTCCTCGTTTACTTCCAAGGCATCATAGAAAGTCTCTTTACCACCCATATTGCAATCAACAGTTTCTTCAAAGTGATCTAGGCTTTTTCCATCAAGCATTTCAGAATTCCTCCAAAAAATACCCCTTATCCATTTATAAAACCTTTCCAACATTTTGGTAATTGCAAAAGCTCTTCCCTACTCCTCAGTACCAAATTATGTATTAGTCAACCAAAGGGGTGTTGATGCAAAATACCAGGTTGGTTTTTATAAAGGGTATTTATTTGGGGTAGAAGCTTACAGTTACCAGGCCATAAAACATAAATTTCTTCCCTCACCAAAGTTGTTGCTATGTGTTTGGAGCAAGGCATCTGTTGACATTTGCCAGGGTTCAGGCTTCTTGGGTTCCTTTCTTCCCAGAGCTACATTTCTCTCTGGGCTCAGCTCCACTCTTTCCTCCACAGGGTCAGCTCTAGTCTATGAGGCTTTCTAGGCTCTTCCTCTCTGTATAAAAGAACTGTTAGGTGACTGGCTCATCTCTATCCCAGGGTCTTCTCTCATTCCTCAAGACCAAGCTCCTCTCTCTGCTCACCTCCCTGGGTTCGAGCATCAAAACTCCAACATTAGAACTGCTTCAACTCTGTTCATTGCCATGCTTTTTATATTTGATTCCCACCCCACCAAGGGGTGGGTCTCAATGCCCTACTGATGTGGCACAACTAACACCCTAATCATAATTTAATCATGCCCAGATTAACAGACCAGTTTACAAGCATGATCCAATATCTATTTTTGGAATTCTAAATTATGTAAAATTGTCCAATGGCTTCAGGGGGTGTTGGTAGGTGGGGGTATTTGGGACAGGGGACATCTGGAGCAGGCTTCTAGGGAGTGTGTGAGTGCTCATCCTGTCATAATGTGTTGTATCAGTGGGTAGTGACTGACAGAATCAGTGGGAAAGAGAAGGACTCCCATCTTTGGGAGGACTGATTCACTCAGAAATAGACAGATGGGCATATCTTAAGAGCAATGGTGGCTCCAATAGGGGAGGACAAACCAGTGTGACAAGATCTCTTGATGCATTTAACTATGAAACTTGTCATCCAATGAGTCAAGCCAGGGCGAGGGGGTCATGGGCCCTGGGGGGATGGGAAGGAGGAAAAGAATAGATCAAACAGGGGGTATTTAGTGGTCAGAGGAAATGTTTTTCACAACCTTACAATGATGGACTCAGTACATGGTAAATATCAAAATTTATAAAAGTGTACGTTCTAAAATGTAAAACATACTGTAAAACATTGGCAATGTTTTGTAGGTATGTTTCATTATCTGTATATAAGTTATAACAATGCTACCATTCACACACATAAAGGTTTTAATATGGTTTGAAGAAAGTGGGAGGAGGTTGGGTATATGAGAGTCTCTTGTATTCTCTGTGGGACTTGGCTGTGACCTAAAATGTCATTTAAAATTAAATGAAAAAAGAGTGAGACACTGGGGAGTGAGAGGGGGAAGGTGCCAAGGTACAGACTGGACAACAGATATTGTATTGATAAAAGGCAAATTGTCAAAAAAATTTTTTAATTTCTTTCCCATTTTTTGAATATCTTAAGCCTTTAATTTAATTTTATTTTTAGTTTCTTTTAAGTTTTCATGTATTTTAACTCTTACATTTAAATTTATCATTATTATTTCATTTTCCTATTAATTGTATTGGGTATTGTATTGGCTTCATATTTAAAGGAGCTTTGGATTACAGAAGGGTTACAAATGGGGTTGGAGAGGATCATTGATGGGGTTGTCAGGAATGGGGGGTGCATGGGAGGAAGTGCACCCGAACATACATACAAGGTATATAAAATTGTTCAAATGTTCACAGGGCATGGTCACAGTGGGTGAGAATCACTCAACAAATGAGAGGATACTGAATTCCCATCCTGGAGAGCTCTGACCCATTCTCTATGGGTGAAGCAACAGTTCTCCAAGTACAGGGGCAGTGACTGGTTAAGGATGATTACACACTGACAGGCCCTTGATATTGATGACTAGCCTTATGAGTCTTTTCTTTTGAAATTGAAACAGCCTATTGTTATGGTGTGCCTAAGGGTTGCCCCCTGAAAGCTTCCCTATTTCTCAAATGTGGACTTTCTCTAAGCCAAACTCAGCATATGAATGCATTACCTTCCTCACAGTGTGGGACATGACTCCCAGGGATGATCCTCCCTGGCACTGAGGGATTGCTACAAAGTGCCAACTGGCACTGCAACTGGAAAAAGACCTTGAATAAAAGGGGGGAAAGGTAAAGACAAATGATTTTATATGGCTAAGAGGCTTCAAAATGCATCAAGAGGTCATCCCACAGGTAACACTCACATCTCAGTTGGATCTCATAGAATTCCAAAGTTGATATCACCCCAAATAGTGGGGCACCTGAGGTCTCTGGAGACATTCAGGCCCTATGCTAGGGTGGATAGCACGAGAGTTTGGTGCCTTGCCAGTGGCCTGTACTTTGGAGTTTGTGCTACTGAGAGTGACAGACTTGGGCTCAACTATGACTTCCCTGCACTTAGCTCATCTGTCCCTTCTTTGCAAATCTATAATTGGTGTTGGAGTTTGTAGATGTATGTCCAGAGACTTCAGTCTTTGGGCTATCCATGTGCTAGCTGGACCCAGAACATCGGTGGAGCAGTAACTTCTACTCTACAGCTATTGGACTTACCAAGGATAACTGGTGGGGGATGATGATGGACAATGGCCATCCCAGGGAATGGAGAGAGTCTGCAGCTGCAGACAGGAAAATCCCATCCATTTTCACCATGGGAAGTTAACCCCCTCTCAATTGGAGGTGGAGTGGACCTCACCATCCCAGACTCCTCAGGACAGGGGTAAGAGTAATGGATTGAATGGACTTACTGGTATTCTACTTTATACATATTGTGATGTTAGCAATGGAAGAAATTACAACATTGATGTGGAGCTAGTGGCCACTGGTGGCTCTGGGAGCAGGGAAAGGGAAAAACAGTTGTAATACAGGGGCTTTTTCGGAACTTGGGAACTGTCCTGAGTGATATTGAAATGACAGATATAGGCCATTTTATATCATCATATAACATGCAGAACTGTGTGGGAGAATGTGTGGTCTACAATGTGAACTTTGGTCCATGCTTAATGGCAAAACCCAAGGATGTGTTTATCAATTGCAATTAATGTGCCACATTAATGAAGGATGTTTATGTGGGAGGTTGTGAGAGGTGTGGGAGGTGTGGCAAATGGGAATCCCTATTTTTTTGTGTATAACATTTATGTAACCTAAGTATCTTTTAAAAAAATAAAAATAATAAAATAAAAATGAAACTAGGAAAAAATAGAGAAAAAAGAGAATGAATTAAAAGGCCAGAAAGAGATTCTGGGCCAAGATGGCGTTAGTGTAGGAGGGCGCACACTGCAAGCTCCCAGAACAAGGCGGATTGGGGATGGGGTCCTGCCCGGGGGTCTGTGCTGTGCACGCATGGAGTGAGAGACTTGGGACATCTATCTGCGCGGATCAGCGGCGTGGACCGAATGGTGGAGATTCGTGAGTTTTGAGGCTGCCGATGGAGGTTGGCACAGGTGGCTGAGCCCCGCGGTTAGGAAAAAAATAAATAAAATGGCCATTTTGAGCCGCGGGCAGGGCGAAATAGTTTTATTTTCTGGGGATCTGACTGCCTGGCGCCCCTTGGACCTTGTGTGAACAGAGCAAACGAACTAATCAGCACCCAGTGAATCAGAGGGGGGATTTGGGTCGGGCAATGTAGCTGATTTCCCTAGCCACCCAGGGATAAGACTTGGGCCACTGCGGAGCCAGGAGGAAGGGACACTTCCCAAAAAAGGGAGGGTTCTGTTGGAAGACAGGGAAGGGTATTTTATATTTTTAGACATCGATCTGGCTGCCTGCACCGCCCCATAGCTTTGGGGAGCAGATAAGCCGACCTGAAGCAGCATTAGGCTGAGAGCAGACACAAATCTGCACTCAAACTGATTTACTGAGCAGCCCGGTGACGCTGGAGCTCGGCGCCAGAAGGGGCGGAATCCGCCATCTTTAGCACTCCTCACTGACTAACATCAGAGCTTCAGCTAACCTGGGGAATCCGGAAAGTGGGACATGCTTGATTAATTTCCACGGGCCCAGCTAGGGTCCCTTCCGTAAGGGGGTTGGTCTAGAGGAGGAATTATTTTGGGTCCTGCATTTGGCTAAATAAAAAAAAAAAAAAAGTGAGGTCACCTCAACAAATGAAAAATAAATTCTTTTAAATTTAGTTTAATAGCTAAAGCTGCTTCAGGACCTGCATATAGAACCCTGTGGGGAAATTCATTGATAAACACAAGTAGGCAGGAAGGATGCATGTGGACCCTAGGGGAATCATTGACGACCCTTAGCTCTGTTTGACTGCTTGCATGTGTGGATCTTTGGTTTCTCTCTGTTACTTTCTGGTCTATTGCTATTATTCCCGTTTTCCTCCCTCCTTCCATTTTCCTTCTATTTTTTTTTTTTTAAATAGGTGCTGCCAGCTGGTCACTTATTTGCTGGGCTTCTTATTCAGTAATTTCCCACTCGCTGTATATATTGATTCTGTATAACAAACTATCGCTTATCCTTCCTGCATCTTTCTGCCTTCTGTTTTCTGTTGTGGCTCTTAGAGACAACATTTTTTCTTAGGCCCACAACTTAAGGGTGTCAATTTCTAACCCAATTATTTTGTTTTCTTCTTCTTCTTTTTTCTTTTTTTTTATTAGTATTAACTTTTTCCTTTCAGACCATTCTCTACTATTTCTCTCCCTCCTCATAATTCTAGCCTTCTAAATCACTATATATATATATATTCCTCCATTTGTTTTCCCAGTCCATTGTAGGAAATCCATATTTTTTCCTAGTACTCTACACTGCCTACTCAAGTTAAATATTCATCTCATTAAGTCTCATTTTGCCACTCTTCTAACATTTATCAATATTTCTATTATCCTTCTGCCTTCCTTACATCTTTTGATTCCTCTGTCCCTAACCTTTTGCCTTCAAGGGAACATAGAAAGAAGCAAGGAAATAAAATAAGAAGAAAAACTGCCAAAGAGAAAACTTAACTCACACGCAGAACCAACAGCTAAATAAAATTCTAGAGCATAGAGAAAAGCTAATCAACTGAACAAACCCATCAAGATAATATGATGACCAGAGGGCAACAGAAAAATACAAATGACTCTGAGAAACTGGAAAACAAGGACCAGTCCAGTGCACAAAATAAAAACCAGGAAGCAATGCAGTACATCGAACAACTAATCAAAGCTATCCAAACAAATATAATAGACCAACTTAAAGAACTGAAGGAAGAGATTAAGGATATAAAGAAGACACTGGGAGAACATACTGAAGAAATAGCTAACACACCTAAAAAGGTAATGGATATGATGGCGAAAAAAGACACAAGTCAAGAAATGAAAAAGACTCTGGACTCACATGGCAGCAGAATTGAACAGGCAGAGGAAAGAATTAGTGATATGGAAGACAATACAGTTGAAATCAAAGAGATTGTAGAAAGATGGACAAAAAGATAGAAAAAATCCAGTATGGTCTCAGGGAATTAACCGATAATGCAAGACGCACAAACATACGCATTATGGTCATCCCAGAAGGAGAAGAGAAGGGAAAGCGAACATAAGGAGTGTTGAAGGAAGTTATGGCTGAAAATTTCCCAACTCTATTGAGAGAGATGGATGTGCAGATCCAGGAAGCACAGCACACCCCAAATAGTATAAATCCCAACAGGCCAACTCCAAGACATATACTTGTCAAATTGTCCAATGCTCAAGGCAAAGAGAAAATACTCAATGCAGCAAGAGAAAAGAGAACCATCACATACAAGGGAAGCACAATAAGATTAAGTGCTGATTTCTCAGCTGAAACCATGGAGGCAAGAAGACAGTGGTATGACATAGTCAAAACACTAAAAGAAAAAAACTTCCAGCCACGAATTCTCTATCCAGCAAAATTGGCATTCAAAAATCATGGATGGTTCAAAATATTCACAGATAAACAGCAATTAAGAGAGTATGTCAAGAAGAAACCAGCACTTCAAGAAATACTAAAGGAATCTCTAAAGTTAAAAGGAAAAAACAAAGGAGAGAGAGTTGGAGGAGAGTTTAAAAACAACTGAAAACTCAAAAAGAGAAACAAAACAACATATGACATACATTAATCCAAAGAAAAAATGACTGAAGTAAGAAATTCGTTACGAGTAATAACACTGAATGTTAATGGATTAAATTCACCAATCAAAAGACACAGATTGACAGAATGGATAAGAAAATATGATCCATCTATATGCTGTCTACAAGAAACCCACCTTCGGCCCAGGGATTCAAGGAGGCTGAAAGTGAATGACTGGAAAACCATTTTACAAGCTAACAA
>JAKSZT010053994.1:756194-796357 GCA_026826555.1 Tolypeutes matacus
TTTTTTGAGACCTGTCTTTTGACCCAAAATATGGTCTGCCCTGGAGAAGGATCCTTGAGCACTGCTCTTTCGGGTTGTAATACTCTATAAATGTCTGTTAGGAGTAGTTCATTTATCATATTATTAAAGCTCTCTGTTTCCTTTTTTATCCTCTGTCCATATGTTCTATCCAACACTGAGAGTAGTGTATTGAAGTTCCTGACTGTTATTGTAGAGACATGTATCTATTCAGTTTTGTCAGTGTGTGCCTCATGTATCTCATTGGGACATACATATTTATTATAGTTATAATTTCTTGTTGAATTGCCCCTTAAATTAATATATAAAGGTGTTTTTCATCACTTATAAGAGTTTTGCATTTAAAATCTATTTTGTATGATATTAGTATCATTACTCTAGTACTTTCATGGTTATTATTTGCAGAGAATATCTTTTTCCCCCATTTATCTTTAAACCTGGTTGTGTCCTTATATCTGATTTGAGTACCCTTTTTTCTTTTTTGGAGTGCATATAGATGGCTCATTTTTTAAAATTCATTCTGTCAATGTCTTTTGACTGGGGAATTCAATACTCTAATATTCAGTGTTATTACTGTGAAGGCATTACTTCCTTTGTCCATTTTATCCTTTGGTTTTCTGTCATAATATCTTACTATTGTCTATCTTTTTACCTTTTAATGTTCTCTTCTTAATAATCTTTATTTCTTAACTTTCTCCAAATCTCTATGCCTTCTGTTTTTCTTTCAGGTTGCGGGCTTTAGTATTGTAGATCTGGTAGTTTGTTAACATTGTTTTTCAATTTTTGCTTGTCTCTGAAGACTTTGTATCTCCCTTATTTTTGAAGTACAATTTTGCTGGACCTGATGAGGAAATCAAGTTGAATGACTAAACACAGGGTACTACTTCATATTCTAAACATTAGCTAGATTACAGAATTCTTGGCTGGCATTTTTTTCACTTTCAGTACCTGAAATATATCAGGTACTGGTATATATATCAGGAATATATAGGGGTACGTGACTAATAGAATTCAATACACAACAGTCAATAAAGAATTGAATCTTTAGACAGGCAATCAGTAAGGAAATAGAGGAATGTAAAATAATAATGATAGGGAAAACAACTGGGGGTATAGGGAAATTCTCTCTTCCCTGCAAGAATTTTTCAGTAACACAACAGCTCTAATAATAGAATGAATATAATGAAAACAACTACTAAAACCATGGTAAAAATTTTTTTTCAAGGAAAAATAAACTTTAGAAGAATTGTCTCATAGACCTGAGCTTGAGAACTTCCCAAAACTTAAAGATCTGTCTGAGAGAATGGGAGAGATAAAAAAAAAATGTGATTTATTTCAGAATTGTAAATCATTCTGTGAACAAGTATTTTCCAGATGAAGACTAATGGATGTTAAATATCTATAAAAAGGGAAATGTGTTACACACACACACACACATACACACAATGGAGTGCAAAGCAAGGTTGTTTTTAATCTAATTCATTTTAAGAAATAAACCATGGAGGTAGAAACATAAAAATGTTAATAATAAATATGACATCATGGAAATCAGCGATGGCCTAATTCTTATTTGTATATTACAGACCTAACTATTGGGCCCAATAATCTCTAAGAATGACATAAATTACTGGTTTGGTGATTTTGTTTTCATTTACATCATGTTGAGTTGTGTATTATTAAGATCCTATTGGATATCCTTCACATCTTACTGGAATGAATTACTGCAGATAACAATTGGCCTATTCCAAATTTTATAAGTTGAGAAAATTCAAAAATTTTTTCAACAGTCCTCCTGAGATAATGTTATGGACCCAGATTGGTTATTCCAATTAACGAGTATGCATCTGGAAGCACAGGAGAATAATGTTCCAAAAATATATCTCTTCTGCAGTCCTGGGCCAATTCCAAGTAGATGTTTATTTCTACAATGAAACATACAGAATCCTCACCATCACACCACTCCTTCCATAGGCATCAGAGCAGCCAATGAAAGGGTGGTTTGGGGACTGAATGGAGCTACAGAAAGAGAAGGAGAATGAGGAAAATGTCCAGAAGGACATCACAGATCATGTCCAAGGTCATTAGAGCATTCACTGCACAATCAGAAGAATCCATTCTTTCTATTTTTATGTCTACCAGGAACATGGCACACATGGCCCTTATGCTAGGTCAAAACTACTCTCAAGGAATTTCACATAGCTACAACCAGTCAGAGGTGGACTCACAAGAGAGGTGAATTGAACTAGGATTCAATCCTAACGAGATGACTAGAAAAACCCTCATATTTGCAAAGTGAGCTCCTCAGGTCTCAGTCAGTCAAGGGTAGAAGAAGAAATGACCACAAAAATGAGAAACTACACCTTAGGGATGAGACACTCTATCCAATCTCATATGACACCAAATATATGGGTGCTTATCCATGGATGGAAATCCTGTTCTAAGAATGCTAAATTTGCCTGAAGGTCCTCAATCCAAAATGGCTCCCTGAAGGGGTGGCAAAAGCTGATAGGAGCAGGCACCACCTCTTCTTTGCAGATCCAGGGAAATGTGACTGCCTGATGGCACCAGCTGCCTGCTGTGGTGATTTGTCTCACCCATCCTCCACAGTGGGTATCCTAGATGGTGTGGCTTGAGCTTATACACTGCTCATTGTTTAGGGGGGCAAGGGGGCAGGTGGGACTGAATCTTTTGAATAGAATTCCCCTAATTTGACCACCAGGCTAAATATAACACACAGGAATGAAATAAAAAGGATGTCTTCCTAGCAACAGGGTCAAGAAGCTCCAATTCTATTTAGAGGTCCTGGTCCAAATATAGATGTATTATGAATAAACCAGGAGTTAAATTGATGATTATGGGGAGAAAATAGTAAACACATGAAAAGCCATGAAAAACCACACCACATCCACACAAAGTGTGACATGGTGATAATAAGAGATGATGGAAAATATGTGCCAAATATACTCAAAGGACCATGCTTAGTGATCATAGTCCAATGATATTAGCTCATAATCTATAACAAAGCTTCTATCATGGTGTGCCATGTTGATGGAAGGCTGCTGAATGTGGAGACTTCCAATGTGCCTGACTTTTTTCTAAGTTCACATTATGTAATAAAAAACAGACTTTAAAAAATGGAAATCGTGTGGGTCAGAGGAAATTATATTAAATGTCTGAAATGCATTCTACTCAGTAGTAAGATGTTGACGTTCTTTTGTCATGCATATATTTGGTGCCTTTATAATAGAAAAACCATTTGTAAAATACCTGGCAAAATACAAACTTTGAAAATAACCTTTAACTCTCTAATATGCATTGAATATAAATTATTTTCAAAGAATGAATGCATTACACAAAAGATAAATACACATTATGAAAAGGTAAGTTATTTTGTCAGCTTCTTTGAAAATTTCTGTCTTGAAACAAGAGAGGCCTCAATGATTTCATTTACTGGTGAATGCAATTGGTACAGAATTTTCTGTACAAGTTTTTAAAAATTACTTAAATAATGGGAACTACATGTACTGGGAGCATAATGACAAGCTAGATCCAGATGTTTTTCTCTGACTTTTAATCTTTGAATAAGCCCACTTTGAAATCAGTAATTTTGAGATCTTGGTGAATTATTTTATGAATCAGTCCTATAATGTGAGCCAGCTCTAGTTCATTTTCACAGAAAGAATTTCTGATTAGTCTCTTAATTCTTTGAGATTTTCTCATATACAGAGGGATTCTGGCCTGTTCATCCATATGTAAATAACTGCTGTTATGTCACATTCTACTTCTTTGAAAGTAGAACAGACATTTTAAAACATTTTACTTGTTTGAAAGTAGACCAGAAATTTTACCAAATTCCTCCTACAAACATCCCCCCAAAAATTCTGTTTCTATTTGTGTTGTTTTAGGATACCTCTGGCTGTGGTATCCAAAAAAAATCCAGTCTTATGGATTTTTAATACAAATGTATATAAAAGGCATGGAATTATTATAATAGCTGGGGAATATTTCCATTGTACAATTATTCTCTTAAAACACTGAGATATGGAAGAAGGCTGAGGACCAAGCTCCAGTATAAATCGATATATAGATATAGATAACACAAGTATATATATTAATTACTTAGAACATATCAATAAGCTTGCACATGAGAAAACATTTGCCAATGATCTTCTCATAGAAGTTAGAATGGCAAGGTCCTACAGCAGGAGTGAATTTTAATTTTGACTTCATACTCATTTCACAGCACGTTCCTGATAAAACTGTTCTTTTCCCTCCAATCCATATTCTTTGAAGACATACTAAGTGTCTCTGATCAGTCTCTTGGTTTCATTAACTGCTAGATATTTTCATAGAATATCTTTAGAAAGGGTACTCTTTCCTCTCAGTTACGGGAAAGTTAACTGATCAGGTTCTCTGATCAGATAACTTGTCAGATAGTGTTGGTTTGATTTTGATTTTGTTTATATGGATCCTTTTGTGATATTTATCCCATTCTCTACCTCAGTGTGTAAATAATTTTGGAACAATTGTGACAAAGTATGCATTTCTAGATACACATTATATTTATTACACCACTCAACACCACTCAACAAATAATCATTTTAATGGTACCATTCAAGAAAATTGAAACTACTCAACTAAAACTTCCAACTATCTTTAATTGTGTTAAAAACAACTCAGCCTAAATATGAATTTCCTTAAAATTTGCTTATGATTTACCAAAAAGTAATTGTATGCCAGTGATGTTGGTGAATGTTGAATTTTTCTGTATTTGGAAATTTAGTTTCTACAAATTTATTTTCAGCAAATTGATACTAGACAATGTGCTGTGTTCAGTAATTGTGATGAAGCTGACAATGTAGAGGAGACAATATTGTAGATGCAAAGATAAAACACATGTCCCTATAGAATCCAGTGTTTAGAAGGCCCAGGTCACTTATTTTAAGAATTATATTCACCTAAACAGGGTGCCCCAAATACATTAGAAAAACTCTGGCAAAACTGAAGGGAGAAATAGACATTTCTACAAAAATTGGAGACCTCAACACCTCCTCACATCATTAGACAGAACAACTAGACAAAAGATCAGCAAGGAAACAGAGAACTTGAACAATATGATAAACAAGTTAGACTTAAGAGACATATAAATAATACTGCATCTAAACTCAGTGGGTTAAACATGCTTCTCAAGTGCCCATTAATCTTTCTCCAGATAGATCACATGTGAGGTCACAATGCAGCTCTCAATAAATATAAAAAGATTGAAATTATACAAAGCAGCTTTTCAGATCATAATGGAATTAATCTGGAAATCACTAATAGACAGGAAAAAAGGAAATTTGCAAATGTGTGGAAGCTGAACAACACACTCTTAAATAATCAGGGTCAAAAAAGAAATTGCAAGTGAAATCAGTAAATATATTGAGTCAAATGAAAATCAGAACACAGTTTATCAAAACTTATGAGATACGGTGAAGGCAGTCTTCAGAGGGAAATTTACAGCCCTAAATGCCTATATTTAAAAACAAGAAAGAGTGAAACTTAAAGATTTAACTGAACAACTAGAGAAACTAGAAAAAGAACAGCAAACTAATCCCAAAGCAAGCAGAAGGAAAGAAATAAAACAGTTTAGAGCACAAATAAATGAAAATGGTAACAAAAAACAGTAGAGAAAATCAACAAAACCAAAAGCTGGTTTTTTGAGAACATCAACAAATTTGACAAACACCTAGCTAGACTAACAAAGAGAAAAAGAGAAAAGATGCAAATAAGCACAATCAAAAATGAAAAGGGGGAAGTTACAAATGACCTCACAGAAATAAAAATAATCATGAGAATATAATATGAGAAACTATAGGCCAATAAATTTGACAACCTACATGAAATGGACAAATTCCTAGAAATGCACAACAAATCTACATTGATGCTACAAGAAATACAAGAACTTAACAAATCAATCACATTTAAGGATATTGAATCTCTCATAAAAAAATCTCTCAGCAAAGAAAAGTCCAGAACCAGATAGCTTCACAGGTGAATTCTACCAAGAATTTAGAAAAGAATTAACACCAATCCTGTTTAAATTCTTCCAAAAAATTGAAGAGAAAGGAAAATTACCTAACACATTTTATGAAGCCAACATCACCCTAATACCAAAGCCAAATGAAGATCCTACAAGAAAAGAAAATTACAGGCAAACCTCTCTAATGAATTTAGATGTAAAAATTGTCAACACAATACTTGCAAATGGAATCCAAAAGCATATCAAAAGAATTATACATCACGATCAAGTGGGATTTATTCCATGTATGCAAGGCTGGTTCAACATGAGAAAATAAATCAATATAATACACTACATTAACAAATTGAAGGGAAAAAATAAAAACCACATGATCATATCAAAAGCAGAAAAGGCATTTGACAAAATCCAGCATACTTTTTTGATAAAAACACTCCAAAAGATTGTAATAGAAGCACTATTCCTCAATATAATAAAAGGCATATATGAAAAACCCACAGCCAACATCATACTCAATGGGGAAAAGTTGAAAGCTCTGTTAAGATTAGGAACAAAACAAGGATGCCCACTGCCACCATTGTTATTCAATATTGTACTAGAAATTCTAGCTAGGGCAATTAGACAAGGAAAAATAATTAAAGGCATCCAAACAGGAAAGAGGAAGTGAAATTCTCACTCTTTGTGGATGACATGATCTTGTACTTAGAAAATCCTAAAGTACCCAAGACAAAGCTACTTGAGCTAATGAATGACTTCAGTGAAGTGGCAGGATAAAAGATCAACATGCAAAAATCAGTAATGATTTTTTACACAAGTACTGAACAATCTGGGGAGCAAATCAGGGGAAAACTTCCATTTTCAATAGCAACAAAAAGACTCAAATACCTAGGGGTTAATTTAACCAAAGAAGTACAGGACCTCTATGCCTAAAATTACAGAACAATGCTAAAAGAAATTTTAAAAGACCTAAACAAATGGAAAGACATTCCATGTTCATGGATTGGAAGAATAAATATCATGAAAATGTCCATCTTACCCAAACTGATTTGTAGATTGAATGCAATACCAATCAAAATCCCAACAGCTTACTGTACAGAATTAGAGAAGGCAATTACCAAATTCATTTTGAAAGGTAAGTGCACCAGAATAGCCAAAAACATTCTAAAAATGAAAAGAAATGTGGAGAAATTTCACTGCCTGATCTTGAAACATATTAAAAAGCTACAGTGGTCAAAACAGCATGGTACTGGCATAAAGATAGACACATCAATCAGTGGAATAGAATTGAGGACCCAGAAGTAAACTCTTACCTATAGAGTCAACTGTTTTTTGACAAACCTACTAAGTCCATTTTAATAGGACAAAACAGTCTCTTTAACAAATGGTGTCAGGAGAACTGGATACCTATAACAAAAAGAATGAAAGAGGACCCTTATCTCACCCCCTATACAAGAATTAACTCAAAATGGATAAAAGTTCTAAATGTAAAATGAAGACAATAAAACTAATAGAAGAAAATGTAGGGAAACATCTTCAAGACCTTGTATTAGATGGTGGTTTCTTGGACTTTACCCTCAAAGCACGTGCAACAAAAGAAAAAAAAATAGATAAATGGTACCTCCTCAAAATAAAACACTTTTTAACCTCACAGGGCTTTGTCAAAAGGGTGAAAAGGCAACCAACTTAATGGTAAAAAACATTAAGAAATCACATATCTCATAAGGGCTTAATATCTAGGATATATAAAGAGTTGTTACAACTCTACAAAAAAAGACAAATGACCCAATGAAAAATGGGCAAAAGACTTGAATAAACATTTGTCCAAAGAAAAAATACAAATTGCAAAAAAACATGTGAAGTAATGCTCAACATCACTAATGATTAGGGAAATGCAAATCAAAACTACAATGAGATATCATTTCACACCTATCAGAATGGCCACTATTAAAAAGACAGAGAACTACAAGTTTTGGAGAGGATGTGGAGAGATAGGATCACTTATTCACTGTTGGTGAAATGCGGAATGGTACAGCCACTATGGAGGACTGTTTTGGCAATTCCTAAAGAAGTTGAATATAGACTTGCCATATGACCCAGCAATACTACTACTGAGTATATACCCAGAAGAATTGAAAACAGTGATATGAACAGACATCTGCACACCGATGCTCATAGCAACATTATTCACAATTGCCAAAAGTTGGAAAAAACCCAGGTGTCCATCAAGAGATGAACTGATAAACAAAATGTGGCCTAATCACATGGTGGAATATTATGCAACTGTAAGAAGAAATGAAGTCATAAAGCATATGACAACATGGATTAACTGGAGGACATTATGTTGAGCGAAGCAAGCCAGACACAAAAGGACAAATACTGTGTGACTATGTTACTATGAACCTAATATATTGTGTAACATATTGTTTGAGTCAAAGAAAAAGAATTACATTAATACATTCACTTTCTGGAGAAATTTGAAGAAAATTAACATAATGCTAGCAATGTGCATGAATTCATCTCTCTGCTTTCACAAAAGTTTCACATGGTTTCCTAGCACCTTTTGAGCAAGGAACCTCATTTATAGTTGTATTCCATTCCATTCAAGAATAGTTTAAAATGATATTTTTTCCTTGTGTCCATTTCCCCCTGAAAACTTGTTTACACACACACCATCCTTTATACCTAAGAGGAGTAGATGAAAGCAAGGAGCCCTTCCATAGGCCCAGTTCTGCCTCACTTATGAAATTTAGTACTCTACAAATTATTTTTAAAATATCTTTTCTTGAGATATGGCTGCAAAACCAAGAAAATTGGTTTTAAATTATCCCACAGTTGTAAGCTTACCAAAGTGAAACAGAAGAAATCAAGAAAATGAGTAGTCTTCTCTGTCTCCTCTTCCCCCAACCCCCTAAAAGATTAGTTGAACTCACCACAACTGCACATAAAGCAAAAGAAATTCTAGTAAATGTATATTTCTTGCTTCCTTCATATTCAGAATGTTTATTTCCATCTCACTACCTCCAAAAGGAGGCAGTTTAAAAGGTGTTCACTAGTGACTTCTGTTCAACGCCATTCTTACACTAATTATGTGTGTTTGTCGGTGAGTATTGAGCTTTCTGCTTTAAATCTGAGTCCATATATTATGGTCATTGAAATTAGTATCTCTTTGCTGGTAGAAATTTATTTTACAGAATTGTGCTAAGACATTTAGAAAAAGAAAATGGAACTGCTGTGGTAAAAACCAATTGGTTCCAAAACTAATTTTGACATCATTTGGCTCTTATGCTTTTCTTTTAAAACTGCAATAAGGTATTTATTTGTATTGCTCTGCTTTGGGACTGTAATTACACAAATGCTTATCTACTATTTTTATTTTACAAAAATAAAATTATTATTTACTTATCCACTAAAAAAATGACAGGAAGGTTGCAATAGTTAAAACAGTTACAGTCCTGGGGTGAGATCCCAAATACCCCAATTCCCTGGGCAAGAGGTGGGGTGAGGCTAGTGGGGAGGGTGGAATATTATTCAGGTGTAAAAAGGAAGAAGTCCTGATGCAAGAGACAACATGGATGAACCTTGTCGACATTATGCTTTAAGAAATAAATGACACAGAAAGACAACTTTTGAATGACCTCAGTGCTATGAACTAAGTATAAAATGTAAATTTATAGAAATAGACTCTAGAATATAGTTTACCAGAGGATATATTGATTGATTTAGAGAATAAGGAGCTAATGTTTAATTTGTACACAATTTCTATTTAGATTGATTGGAAAGGTTTGGAAATGGAAAATAAAAAGTGAAAAATCAGGGGGAGGGTTTGGGTTATATGGCAATCCTCTATATTTTCAATGTAACTGTTCTAAAATTTAAAATTTTCCTAATATAAATATAACAAAGATTATTATATAAAATTTTAAAATTTAAAAAATTCTTAACACAAGAGTAGGAGGGAATTTCCATAAGCAGATTAAGCTAGCCTAATATGAACCTATGGTAGCCACCATACATAAAATAGTATTTTTGGGAGATTGGATTTTCCCCTGGAATCAGAATCAGACAAAGAAGCTGGTTCTCACCACTTCTATTCTACCTTGTACTGGAAGGGCAGGCAGGGGATTAAGTCACCTAGAATGAAAGGAAAATGTTAGATATTCATAGATGCCACTATTACATGAATGGAAAACCCACCATAATTTACAAATATTACAATCTGTAAGAGAGCACAGCAAGTCTCTGGGTACAGGCTCAACAAATAAATTTAATGTTATTCTTGTACATCAGCAAAAACTAGAAAATAAAAGGCAATGCCAGACTGGGAGAAAATATAGTAACAGAAATAAACCAATAAAGGATTAATTTACAAAACACCTAAACTCGATATGAATATCTCAAATGACACAACAGAGAATGGAGAGAGTATATGAAGAAAAAGAAACATGCAGGGGCCAATAAACACTTGGAAAACTACCTGTAGCAGGAACTGCAATATCCTGGGAGCAGGATGCCCACAGGGCCCAGAGAGGGTGGGATCCCAGGAGCAGAGGGAGGAGACAGTGGGGGAGGATCTCTGCCACCCTAAGGCTAGTGGCTGTGTCTGCTCAATTTGCCCTTCTTTCCTGGACACCCCATTTGACTCTCTACCCCTCCCCCAGGCTAGGAAATTTATGATTGGCCCATTCTTCTCTTTTGACCTGCATGTGGCAATACTCAGGAGATATTACCACCCTTCCAAGACTTCTTTGAGATCACAAATAAGTTGTGCATGAAATGCATTCTGAATATGTTCACTAGTGAAGCAGATACACAGAGCATTTTCTGCTTGAATACAGGGTTTAGGGATTATTGGTACAACAGGCTGAACAATGAGGAGGGATAGTATTGTACATGATATAATTCAGGAAAGGGACTCACTGCACCACCGCACCAACAGGGCATGTGCCCCAACTGCCTGTGATCCAGCATGAGCATTTTCCATCAGAGGTAAACTGATGACAGTATCTCCCTCTGCTGGGTGGGTCACTGTGCCCTGCAGTCAAGGGTGGTCCCTCCAGGGATGAAGCATTTCACAGAAAGTGAGAAAACTCAATATATGGAAAAAAGCAATCAATGGAAAACGTGCTAGAATATGGGAAGAATGGATAGGTAGAATTTTGATTGGACCAGAGAAAAACCTCACCAGGAGTGATGGAGTTTCAATTAAAGGCCATGACTACTGACAGAAAGCAGGTTACCTTGGAATATGATAAACAAGCACTCCAGTCTCATGCTCTAGGAGCTGGATGGGGAAACATCCTGAGACAATGCCTGTAAATTGGAGAAATGTAAAAGAGCTGAGTCATTGACCTTTTAAACTTGTTGATTTCAGCTCATGTGTAACTGTTAAGTATCTATTACCCTTGCACATGCGCACATGTATTTTGATTAGTCAAAAACCAAATAAAAGTCATGCTCTATGAGGTGGCTGGGCTTTTCTCTCCATATCAGATAGAGAGTCCCCTTATCCCAGTTTTTTTACTCTTTGTCTTATTCTTTCTTTCTCATCCGTGGCACAGTTTTCATGAACCCAGTTTCTGAACGCAAACATATGGCACCCTAACAGGGACGCTGAAAATGAAACTTTTCTTTCAGTCAGTGTGCATACCAAGGAGCTCCTGAGAGCAGTTTTAAAGAAAAAGAAAACAGAAAAGGTAAGTTTCATCCTTGGAATCCTTAGAATCATCAGGGTTTATGGGTAATCAGCAGTCAAACTTTGAAGAGTTCTCTAGAGTGTTAAAAACTTTATTAAAGGGAAGCGGCTGTGGCTCAATGGTTCCCAGGGCCTCCTGGTGAAGGCAAGCCCGCCTGCACTGCATGGTTAGCTGACCCAGCGAGCACAAGCAGCAAGGGGGGGATAAATGAATAAATAAATAAAATCTTAAAAAAAAAAAAAACTTTATTAAAATGCACTGATGTAACTATTAAATCTTCGGCTTTTGAGGAATGTTTTCTTTTGTACAGAAGTGTTGTTATTGGTTTCAGCTACAAGAGCGGAATATTTTTAACCTTGAACAATGGAAGTTAGTGATGAAAGTTTAAAAAAAGCTCATTGAAAGGGAGAAATAATTCCCCTTCATGTATGGTCTTTGTGTAGTCTTATTTCTGTTGTTCCTGAACCTTTACAATCAGATGAAGATGAAGATTGTAAAGAGGATACTGCTATTGCTGGACTGATAGCAGATCAAGCTAATGGTAATTTTAATGAAAATATACATGAAAAGGTTAATGAACTGGCAAAACACAGAAAAACTCATGTCTAATAAAAAGAAGGAAAGGAAAAAGGAAGTTTATGGAACTTTTCCAGTGGTCGCTATACCATCTGCCCCAAATTGTGATTTATTGTCTTTTGAACTAGCATCTGCACTGCCTAAGGTGTGTACTGATCTATTTTTTGCAACATTTGATGACCCTCCAAAAGTTTCTGTTTTTGTGCCAGCACCGTCCTCCTCAATTATGAAAAGTATAGCACGGGGAAGTAGAAAGGGAGATTCAGAGGCTATGCAACTCTTTTCTACTTTTCCAGTAACAGTAACTCAAGTTTCTGTAGATGCTGACAATCCCCAAGGGGGTATACAATATGAGCATGCCCATATTCCTTTCAAAACTATCAAAGAATTAAAACAAGCATGCACTCAATATGGTGTAAATTCTCCTTATACTCAAGGATTGGTGCAAGGAATGGCACAAGCAGACATATTAATACCCTAGGACTGGGATTTGTTAGCTCGAGCTCTTCTTAGTCCAGCAGAATTTTTACAATTTAAATCTTGGTGGGCTGATGAAGCTCTAATATTGAAGTACAACAAAATCAACAGCAAATTCCACCAGTGCCTATTACTGCTGAACAAATATTAGGAATAGGCCAATGGGCTGGATTTCCTTGCCAAGCTCAATATGATGATATTGCCATTGTACAAGTTCGATTGTGCTGCCTATCTGCCTGGTGATGAATCTCTACCCCTGGACAGGCTGTACAATCATTTTCAAAAATTGTTCAAGGAAATACTGAACCTTACATTGAATTTGTAGCTAGGCTGGCAGATGTAGTCAACAAGACAGTAACTCAGCCTGACCATAAAGAGATGATTATTCTGATGTTGGCTTTGGATAATGTTAATAGTGAGTGTAAAAAGGCTTTGTGTCCAATAAAGGCAAATGGAGGTACTTTACAGGATTATATAAGGGCATGCCAAGACATTGGGTCTAATACATATAATATGAACCTTCTTGCAGCCTCTATAAAGGGACATTGTCCTATGATTGATAATTTAAATTGCTTTAAATGTGGGAAACCAGGTCATAGGAAAAAAGATTGCCGAGCCAAAAATGGTGTAAGAGCTCCATCTAGCAGCAATAATAGATCAATACCGACTCGTGTATGTCCTATATGTCAGAGGGGGTTTCACTGGGTCAAGGAATGCCATTCTAAATATCATAAAAATGACAATCTCATTAATAAGTCGGGAAACTTCCAAGAAGGCCTTACTCAAAGCCCTCAGACAAACAATATGAGCACATTTCCCAACCTAGCTCAAATCTACCCAGTCCACAACAGAGCAGCTTACTTCGGCCTGTAACAGAACTTAAGGCAGTTACTAAAGGCAGTGCAGCTGTTGATCTTCCCTCAGCTGAAATTAAGTTTATTACACCTTCACTGGGTATGCAAAAAATAAGGACAGGAATTAAAGGGCCTATCCCAGAAAACAATGTAGGTTTCATTATTGGCCATAGCAGTCTTAGGACCCAAGGTGTTTTAGTAAAAACCAGGATCATTGACTCAGATTTTGATGGAGAAATTTGTTTATTGGTACAAACTTTAACTCCCTATCAAATTGAATCAGGAGATAGCATAGCTCAACTATTTTTGTTTCCGTATCGTAAACCTCCTTTAAAATGTGCAGAGGAATTTGGTTCCATTGGAAGCAAAGTTTTTTGGCAAACAGCAATTGGAGATGAAAGGCCTGAAATTACCATAAAAATAAATGGAAAGATATTTTTAGGATTGGTGGACCGGGGCTGATATCTCTATTATTGCTAAATGATATTGGCCACAAGCTTGGACTTTGCAAAAGGTACCTACAGTTTTCACTGGCATTGAAACAATGACAGATGTTACCAGAGTACTCAGATATTTAAGGTAGAAGGTCCAGAAAACAAGAGGCTGCTCTGCAACCTTATGTTGCTGATGTAGGACTTAGTTTATGGGGAAGAAATTTTTTATACCAATGGGGGGCTTATTTGAATATTCCTCATGATTCTGATACAGCTAAACATCTTATCACTCACATATAATATGCTCCCCCTTCCCGACCTGAAACATGACCTACTGGAGACTACCATGGCCTAGGATATTCAAATTTAGAGTAGGGGCTACTGTTACAAAGGGCTTTGCATTGCCTTTAAAATGGCTAACAAACAAACCTATCTGGATAGGACAGTGGACCCTTCTGGAAGAAAAATTGGAAGCCCTGAAAAAATTAGTGCAGGAGCAGGTAATAGGGCAATTGAGCCCTGTACTAGTCTGTGGAATTCTCCAGTTTTTGTAATTAAAAAGAAATATGGCAAATGGTGCATGTTAGCTGATTTACATGAAATTAACAAAGTTATTCAACCTATGGGATCTTTACAGCCTGGTTTGCCATCTGCAACTATGATCCCACAAAATTGGCATATTATTATTATTGACTTAAAAGATTATTTCTTTGCTATTCCTCTTTTTTTTTTTAAACAAATCTATTTTATTGGTGCATATTAACAAAGCATACAATTCATTCAATGTGTACAATAATAGTATTTGGTATAATCTCATAGTTGTGCATTCATCATTTCAATAATTTTTAGAGTATTTTCATTATTTCAACAATAATAGTAAACAAAAAATGACAAACAATAAACAAGAAAATTCCTCACCTCTCCATCTCTGTTTCCACTTCTTTTTTTTTTTTTTTAATTTATATATATATAAATATATTTTTAGAGGTGCTTAGATTACCGAAAATACTACACAGAACCCCCTGGGATTCCCATGTTGCCCACCCCCCACACCTCCCACGACGTCCCACACATCCAAATGATAGAGAAAAAAAATTGCATTTACTATTCCTTCTATTAATCATTCAGCTTCTACTGAACGATATCAGTGGAAAGTTTTACCTCAGGGAATGATGAACAGTCCTACATTATGTCAATCCTTTGTTCACATTCCATTACAAATTTTGCAAAAACAATTTCCTAAGGCTATAATTATTCATTATATGGATGATATTCTTTTTACCATGGAGCAATCTTCTGAGCTGAAACAACTATTTGAGCTTGCTAAAGAAGTTCTTCCTCAACATGGGTTGCAAATAGCAGAAGAAAAAATTATAAAACAGGATCATTTTCAGTATTTAGGTCATACTATTAATAGAAATATTATAACTCCACAAAGGGTCCTGTTTCAAATTGATAATTTATGTACTTTAAATGATTTTCAGAAATTACTGAGTGATATTAATTGGGTATGGCCTACTTTAGGAATTCCAACTTATGCTTTAACTAATCTTTTCAATACCCTAACAAGAGACCCTGATTTAAATAGCCCTTGCATTTTAAGCCCAGAAGCAAAAGAGGAGTCAAAATGGCTAGAAATAAGAGTACAAATTAGCCAGCTAACAAGGATAAATATAAATCTTCCAATATCTCTTTTAATATTTCCATCTTGCCATTTCCCTACTGGGATACTTTGGCAAGAGGGGGGCATAATAGAATGGATATTCCTACCCAACAAAGATACAGAAAAACTTCATACTTATCCTGAAAAAATCTTAGCAATAATATCAAAAGGCCGTATTCGCCTGAGACAGCTTATGGCTAGAGATCCTGATAAAATCATACTAGAACTTACAGAGCAGGAGCTTTCTCAGCTCTGGCAGTTCAGTAACTCTTGGCAAGTGGCCTTAGCAGATTTTATTGGAACAATTGACAATCACTTCTTAAATTCAAAATTTCTACAGTTTTTAAAACGTACTTCATGGATTCTTCCTAAGGTTGTCAAACAACAACCACTCTCTGCTGCACCAACTTACTACACTGATGGCAGCAGTTATGGAAATGCAGGCTCTTTAGGCCCAACTACAAAATCTTAGAAAACACCTTATTTATCTGCCCAAAAGATAGAACTTTGGGCAGATATTCAATTGCTAACTGATGTTTCTGAGCCTTTAAATATTGTGTCTGATTCTGCTTATGTTTGTCACATTGTTTGTCATATAGAAACAGCTCAAATAACTCCAGATTCTGAATTAGAAGTTCTTTTCCTACAATTACAAAAGAACTGTTTGTGAATGATCTAATCCAATCTACATTACTCATATTCGTTCCCACTCTCAACTTCCTGACCCTATGGCTTCACAAAATGATTTAGTAGATAAACTTATTGCTCATACAGAATCTGCTGCTGATTATCATAAACTTACACATACTAATGCTTCTGGCTCACGCCAAAAATATCCTCACTTAATAGTAAAAGAAAGTAAGAGGATTGTTAGACAATGTCCTACTTGTGGGGCCATAAATGCCCCCACTTTCTCTCCAGGAACTAATCCCCGTGGAGAACATCCTAATGAAATTTGGCAAATGGATGTTACACATGTGCCCTCTTTTGGCCGCCTTCAGTATGTGCATGTGACAGTGAACACATATTCTAATTTTATTTGGGCAACTGCTCAAACTGGTGAAAAGGTCTCACATGTACGTTCTCATTTATTACATTGTTTTGCTGTAATGGGCTTGCCAGTACAGCTAAAAACTGATAATGGGCCTGCCTATGTTAGTCAATCTTTCAAAAAATTTTGCGGTGACTGGAATATTAAACATGTTACAGGAATCCCATATAACCCCCAAGGACAAGCAATAGTAGAAAAAAATCACTTATTAAAATTAATGTTGCAAAAACAAAAAGGGAGAAGGAGGAGAATCGGCTAAAGTCAGACTATCTGGAGCATTGCTTACCTTAAGTTTTCTTAATAGACAACAAATTTCTAATGCCACAGCAGCAGAAAGACATTAGGACGTTAAAAAAAGGAATGAAAATGAAAAATGTGGACAACCAATATATTGGAAAAATGAAACAACCAATAAATGGGAAAAAGGAGAGGTAAAATTTTGGGGCCAAGGTTTTGTTCTTATCATTACAGAAACAGGAGAAGAGCAGTGGATCCCCTCCAGAAGAATCAAGCGTAGAGTTGAAAATGCTACCAAGACTTAAACTACGGACATGGTGGTTTTACATTGGATTAATTATAGGTAAAGTATTTGGTCAAGGTAAGATAGCACATCATAATTACACTTATTGGACATACATAACGAGCCCACCTCTTCTAGAGCTGTTAACTTGGAGCAATGAGTCTTACCCAATTTATCTTAGTCAATCTCACAATTTTCCAGGACCTATAAATATGACTACCCTTAAAACCAAAAGAAGGAAGGAAACTTATAGAAAATTTGGCTTTGCCTTTTATAGACTACCCTTATTTGTGTTGGATATGGTTCTGTGTGCATGCAACCTGGGAATCGCAGTATAGTTTTAACAGAGAAAAATCAAACTCAAATTTATGTTCTCATTTTCCCTTCTTTGCCATATAAACCAGAAAATATGGTAAATCTTGCATGTCCCTCTCACAACAGACTACTTAATGACAAATGACATATTTGTCATGGGCTTACTGAGGTTGTGTTGTTTAATGATTCCTGTGGAATTGTAAAGGATCAGGCCCTTATAGGGATACTGAAACCTATTAAAAACACAACCATATCTTGGTTCATTAATAATTCAAACATAATCACAAATGACAGTAATTCTTATTTCTGGAATTTTGGTAATACGGCATTTATTAACAGCCCAATAATTTGGAAAAATCAAGGAAGATATATCACACAACCATAGGACACTAAACATAACAAAACTCAAAGTAATTTGTGGAAAGTATTTTTGGGAACTGGCCCAATTTTTAAATGCAAAGCAGCAAAACTAATATTAATATTTTAAAAAGAAAATCAACTCAATTTCTTATAGTATGTTTACGATATCCTATAGTTTTATCATTGGAAAAGTAACTTTTGGTGAAAGGAACATCAGTTGCTCCAATTGCTTCTCATTTACATGTCTTAAGAATTCATACTTGCAGGAAAATCAAACTCTTTTTATAGCAAGAAGAAGAAAAGGACTATGGTTACTGGTTCAGATGACCAGACATTGGTAGCAGTCTCCAGAATCCCAGTTGCTATGGTATTTCCTCCACTATTATTTAAAAAGAACTAAAAGACTGATTGGACTTTTAATAGCAAGAATTTTGGGACTGATTGGCATCATGACCACTGCAGCTGGCATTGACACAGCCCTGCATCAAGGAGTCCAGAATCAGCAATATGTTAAGGACTGGCATAAAAATGCAAGTGAGATGTGGCATAGCCAGTCTCACATTGATCTGGAACTGAATAACCGTATGAATGATCTTGAAACAACTATTATATATTTGGTTAATCAAATTTATAATTTAAACTAGTTAAGAGCTCTTAAATGTGATTGGAATGAAAGTTCTTTATGTATTACTCCTTTGGTTTATAATAATAGTGAACATGATTGGGAGGAAGTGAAAAATCATTTGATTGGATAGAAACATAATGTTTCTATAGATATTTTAGAATTGCAAAAGAAGGCATTGAGCCTGTATCAAAATGAATTGAAAAAAACCACTGCTGCAGCCATTTCACTGGTGGAAACAAAAAACAGTTCAAATATCATTTTGGATTGGATTATGAATTATTGTTATATGCATTTCAATAGTTTGTATTGTCAAGGGTAGAGTGATAACATGTATTCATAGAAACAATGAAGAATTAGATCAGATAAATGCATTTATCTTAAGAAACTTGGCCATGAAAAACTAATTTTGCCTTATTTAGTAGAAAGATTCTACTAATAACCCCTTAATCTTAATACTAATTATCTGCACAAAAAATATTCATTTAAGGAACCTGAAAAAGCATAAATATTAATGAAATTGCTTTCCATGTAAGAGCTCAAAAGCTTGACTGGTAATCAATGATGGGTAAGAGTCTCAGAGGAGAACAACCTAAGACAGGCACAGTCACAAGAGCCTCTGGAAGAAGACAAGAGTGACAGGAGGTCACCTTGTATCAACTTATATAATGGTTCCTATGATCTTCATTGAAAGAAAAAAAAATTAATAAAAAAGGGGTAAATGATGGAGTTTCAATTAAAGGCCATGACTACTGACAGAAAGTAGGTCCCCTTGGAATATAATAAACAAGCTCTCCAGTCTCATGCTTTAGGAGCTGGGTGGAGAAACATCCTGAGACAATGCCTGTAAATTGGAGAAATGTAAAAGAGCTGAGTCACTGACCTTTAAGACTTGTTGATTTCAGCTCATGTGTAACTGTTAAGTATCTATTACCCTTGCACATGAGCATATGTATTTTGATTAGTCAAAACCAAATAAAAGCCATGCTCTATGAGGTGGCTGGGCTTTTCTCTCCATATCAGACAGAGAGTCCCCTGATCCCAGTTTTTCTTTTTTCTTATTCTTTCTTTCTCATCCGTGGCACCGTTATCATGAACCCAGTTCCTGAACGCCAACACAGGAGCTCACCAAACAGAGTACTATTTCAGGGAAATGAGCACTTTGAAGTGCATGGAAACAATCTGCTTCCTGCTTCCATTTATCCCCTCAGTCAGAACCCCAGAGTTCTATAACTTCCATAGAATTGCACATTTGTTTCTCAAACTTGCAGAGGTTAGTACCCTGCCACAATATTCTTTCAGCTTTACCTAAGCCCGTGAATAAAAGAAAATAAATAGGCAACCAGAATGAGAGACTAGTATTTTACAATTATCTTTTAGGGATACTGGGAACCATGACAAGAACTCAATAGAAAGAAATCTTGGAAATCTGAATGTCTATGTGTTTCATGGGACTATATACAATTCAA
Organism: Tolypeutes matacus; assembly: GCA_026826555.1. NCBI lineage: Eukaryota > Metazoa > Chordata > Mammalia > Cingulata > Chlamyphoridae > Tolypeutes > Tolypeutes matacus. The sequence continues at coordinate 776,266 of JAKSZT010053994.1, forward strand.
AATTTATTAAGGAATTTCACTGCTTCAGGCAATGTACAGGTTTTGTGAATAGAAAGGTGGGAAAATAGGTATTATTCTGGCCTGAGGGAAGCAGTAGGAGGTGGTGAAATACCATTACACACTTATGAAACTGAAAAAAAAGAGAATACCAAATAGTGTCATGAATGCAGAACAATGCTCACATGAATGCAAAACAAAACAATACAACCACACTGGAAGACAGTGTCAGTTTCTTATAAACTTACCAAATGACCCTGTAACCCCACTTCTACCTATTTACACAAGAAAATTGAAAGTATTTTCACACAAAGTCCTGTACACAGATTTTGAAGCAGATTTGTTCTTGGTCACCAAAACCTGGAAAAAATTACAATACACAATAGGTGGGAAAAATAAAAACAGGAGAAAGGATTACTGTGTAATATGGGGCCTGAGTAGCCCTTCTCATTCCAGGGGGGAAATTAAAAGACAATTAAATAGTAACAGGAAAGCTTCAAAGCCCTCCTCTATTTACATAAAAAAGGAGAGAGATATACCCATCCACAGCTGCCCTAAGATCCAATGTAGATGCCCACTGGCAATAATTCATGTGGCCCAAATTTACTTAAAAAAATGAGAAGATGCAAATGGGAGAGCATTTCTTTGAGCTTTCAGATAAACTAGACCAGAGGTCATCCCCAGGGAGGACCCCTTTGACACAGTCAAGGAACATTTTTTTTTACAGGAAAACCCCACCACTTAACAAAGGCCCCTACTCACAGTCAGGCTAGGGACCAGGTAGAGCTATTGGCAGGCCCTGAGGAGTTCTCTTGTCAGTCACAGATCCTGTCTTGTCAGGCCCAATTAGCCAGCCTAAAGTGGGCCACACAGCCCCTTTCTTGGAGCAACCCTGCATCTTTAGGAACTGTGCTTATTGGAACAATTATTATCAAACAACGATGCCTAGTGGGTGTTACTTTTGCTCTTACTTTGCCCAGTATGGGATGCATAAGACACCTTATAAAAGACTGAGAACCCTGCAGCTGGGGCCATAGGTGGGTGCCTAGTTGATGGTCCCAAGGGAACCCAGCTTTCCTTTTATCCCTTTTTATGCACCAGTCCTGTGAGTGAAGCCATGAGGGATTATGAAACCTAAACTGACACAACCTGAAGTCCATCAAGCATCCCCAGTAGATAGCACAGGCGGATGAATCACCAAAGTGAACTTCTTATTCCAAAAAGTATGATGGGGGAGATGGGTAATTGTACATGACCAATGTTACAAATAATACCAATGTAAAAAAAGACATAGTTACTATAATAGCTGGTGAATTTGTCCATTATACGTTCTCTTGAAAATTGAGATATAGAACAAGACTGAGGGCCAAGCTCCTGTATAGATCAATATTTAAATATAGATACCACATGCACATATATTAATTACTAAGAAAATTTCAATAAATTTGCACATAAGGAAACATTTGCCAGTGATCTTCTCATAGAAATTAGAATGGAGAGGCTATACAGCAGTAGTGAATCTTAATTTTGATTTTATGCACTTTTCAGTGCATGTCCCTGATTAAAATTGTTACTTTGTTCTTCAATCCATATTCTTTGAAGTCTCCTTAAGTGTCTCTGATCAGAGTGTCTTGGCTTCATTAGTTGCTAGAAATTTTCATATATATTTCTCTAGAATGGGGACTCTTTCCTCTCAGATATTAGGAAGTATGATCTTAGCAATGTTTTCTGATCAAAGAATTTGTCAGATTGTGTTGATTTTACTTTGATTTTATTTTTGCTCCTAAGGATTCTTTTGTGATTTTTTATATCATTCCCTACCTCACTGTGTAATTAAGTTTGGGACACTGGCAACACAGTATGCATTTCCAGATAAATATAAATATTCTATTCATTAGACCACTGAACCAGTCTGAAAGTCAACAAATAGCAATCATTTTAATTGTTCCATTTAAGGAAAATTGAAACTATTCAACTAAAATTTCCAGCTATCCTTAATGGCATTTTAAAAAAATCAACCCAAATATAAATTACCTCAAAATTCATATTGTATTAAGTAATTTTGATGAAGCTGGCATTGTATAGGAGACAATTCTGTAGATGCAGAGATAGAACTCATTTCCCCATAGAATCCAGTATTTAGAAGTACTAGCTCACTTATTCTTAGAATTACATTCACACATTCATATTCTAAAAAATCTGAAGCAAATTAATATCAAGCTAACAATGTGTATGATTTCATTTCTCTGTTTGCAAAAAGTTTCATGTGCTTTCCTAATACCTTTTTGGGTAAAGAACCTTGCTTATATGTTGCCATATAAGCATAGTTTAAAATGAAAAATTTTCTTGTATTAATTTTCACTCTGGAATCTTGTTTACACACACTCACACACAAAAACACATATTTCATGTCTAAGAGGAGTAGGTGAATGCAAGGAGCCCTTCTATAGGACTAATGTGCCTCATGTTGTGCACTTTGGCATGGGGGTAATTACTGAAATTCTCTGCATGTTTCTTTGTATGACAAGAAAGGAAAACAATGAGTAATTTTTGGGCTTTCCATATGACTGTCAGACCCTGAATCTCAGGAGAATTCCAACACTTACTCTCCAGTTCATTAGACTCACCCAGGACAACTAACAAGAAGATAATGATGGACAACCACCATACCAAGGAACAGAGAGAGTCTACAACTGCAAGCAACATAGTCCCATCCATCTGCCGCCTCCCAATTAGATGTGGAGAGGTCATCACCATCCCAGAATCCTCAGGACTGGGGAATGAACAATGGACTAGAGTAGACTTGTTGTTATTCCATTATAAACATTATTATTCTAACAATGGAATAATTCAAATCATTGATGTGTAGGCAGTGGCCACCAGATGTTCTGAGTTGCAGAAAAGGGAAAAATAGGTGTAATATGGGGGCATTTTTGAGATATTGGAATTGTCCTAAATAATGTTGAAATGACAGATATAAGCCATTATATATCTTGTCATAACTTACAAAATTGTTCAGGAGAGAGTTTAAACAATAATATACACTTCGTGTTAATGCCTCAATATGTTTTCATCAATTGTAACAAATGTGTCACACTAATGAAGGATGTTGATAATGTGAAAAATTGTGTGAGGGGTAGGGAGGGGGCATATAGGAATTCCTTACATTTTTTTATGTATCAATTATGTAATCTATGTATCTTTAAAAAATAAAAAAATTTAAGAAAGATGAGTCTTTGGCTTTAAACTTCCTAGTTAAAAGAAAAGACAGGTTCTCTTTAAACAATTGAAATCCACTTTATAAAACTGATTAAAGCAGAGAATCTTTTATTGGAGGCAAGTGCAATCACTGGACCTCCAGCCTCCACAGCAACCTCTTTGTTGGCTACCCTCTGGAGAACGTTCTCTGATGCCCACTGGATTTTCTTCCTGTACCAAGTTTTATAATTTTTCAAACCATGCATTTATGTAAGTACAGTGGTTTCAAATAAAATGGATCATGGAAGTAAGTTTACTCCTCCCATTTTATCTAAAATTATCCTACCTTGATATAATAGCAGATGCATGTTTTGCAAAGTTGCCAAAGTGCTCTTGCTCTAGTCTTATTTTGTTTTAAATATTTTCACCTGCATACCTATGTGTGTATGCAGGCATGTGCATGTGTGACAGTAAAATTCAATGGATGAAGAGCAAAGACCAGGCTCCACTGAGGTAAGAAACACTACTAATTACAAGACTCCATTCAGGCCTAACCAGAGAATTCTTGCCCCTGGAAATTGTTTTCATTTTACATCATAGCTTGGGAAACATGTAAAAAATATATACATGAGACATTCTTCCTGGAAGAAGAGCTGTAATCCTGGAAAATGAACAGGTCCCCAAAGTTCAGAAATGGTATTCAAGTTGGTCCTCTGTGATTGGACCTATATTTGGTTAAGCTATGAGTTCCTGGGTGGGGAAATAACCATTTCTTATTCAGCATTAGGTTATTGACCATTAGGCAAATGCAAAGTCAAACCACAATGGAATGTCACTACACATCTATTAGAACAGATAAAATAATGAATACTAACAATACAAAATGCCTTAGGATATGCCATGACAGGATCCCTTCTACATTGTTGATGGGAATGTAAATGGGACAGCCACTCTGGAAAATAGTTTCTTAAATACAAAACAAAACCCCAAAAATCTATACTAAAAATGCAACTACCATAACATGCAACGATTGCCCTCCTGGTTATTTAGGCCAGATATCAAAATTTATGTACACAAAAACATGAATATTCATATCAGCTTTATTTATAATAAACCACAAATGGAAATAACCCAAATGTCCTTTAATAGTTAAGCTTTTAAACAAATTGCCATCTGTATTCTCTACCATGAAATATGAGGGAGCAAAAAAAGCCACAAACTTCTGAGACATACAACACTGTGTATGAATCTCAGGATGCTATGCCAAGTGAAAAAGCCAACCTTAAAAAAGTCACATAATGGATGATTCCATCTATGTAACATTCACGAGATGACAAAATTATAGAGATGGAAAGCAAATTAGTGTTTGCCAGGGGTTAGGAATGATGAAGATTAGGGTGGGGATCTAAGGGCAGTGGGTATGTTGCAAGGACTGAATAATTCTGTACCTTGATGTCATAGTGGTTAGACAAACTGACACCTGTGGAAAAAATGGAAAAGAAAAAAGAACTGTGTGCATATTGTTCCAATTTCAATTACTTGGCTTTGATATTGGACTACAGTCATCTCTGAATTTACTATTAGTGGAAACAGTGTAAGGGGTACATGGGCTATCACAGTATACTATCTTTGCAAACACCTGTGAATCAATAATTATTCCAAAATAAAAACAAGAAATTGCATTGCAATATACTTCAATGAAATGATATCAAAATAAAAATACTATTTATAATAGCATCAAAAATATAAAATAAATACATCTATGAATCTGAAAGATGAATAAGTTCAGTAAACATCACTTATTTTAATAACCTTTCTAATAGAAAGGAAAAGTAAATAAATGGAGGGGGAGCCTGTGTAAATGGACCCTAAAACACAGTATTGGTAAAGTCTCAGTTCTACTCGAATTGATTTATGGATACAATATGAACCCAAGATCTCAGCAGGTTTTTCTGAAACTAAGGAGCAGGTTTAAAAATTTATATGGAAATGAAAATAACTTAGAACAGCCAAAAACTTTGAAATAAAAGAATCAATTTAGAAGATCTAATCCACTTATCAAGACATAATTTAAATCTCCAGTATTCAAGACTATGAGGCTTTGGCAAGGAAACAGCAAGTCAATCTGTGAATCACAATACAGAGACCAGAAATAGCCCACACATTTGGTTAATAGATTTTCAGCAGATATGCTGTGACAATGCAGTGGGTAAAGTATGGGCTTCCTAATGAATAGTGTTCAAACAAAATGAATTGATAACAGACTGGAATGTGAAATGTAAACTCCAAATGTTCCATAAGAAAACTTATGAAACAGATTTCATGTTTTTAACCTAGGCAAAGATTTCTTAGCCAGAGCAGCAAAACCACAATTTCTAATTAAGTAAAAGAGGACTTCATCAAAATGAAGAACTTGTTATTCAAATGATGCCATGAAGAGAATTAGAAAAGAAGCCACAGATTCAGAGAAAAGTTTAGAAAATGATATATCTGTTAAATGACTTTATCCAAAATATGAGCTTGCAGAACTCAAAAATAACAAAATAATAGGAAAATATTCAATCATTTTAACAAAAAGGCAATGTATTGATATCAAATAATCACTTAAAAAAGATGCAAAAAACCTTTAATCTTTTGGAAACTGCAAATCAACTCCAATAGCTAAAATTTAAGAAGCCTGAACATACCAAGGGTTGGCCAGGAAATGAAGGAACTGGAGCCCTCACACAATGCTGGTGGGAATGTAAAATTGTACAACCACTTTGAGAAAAATTTCAATTTCTTTCAACACTGAATAAACACCCATTATAAGTCTCCATCATAGAGATAGAGAGAGACAGTTACCTCTGGCTCTGGTCAGCAGGAATCACAGATTTTCTGTTACCACTTGGAAAGTCCAGCATGGCCCAAAAGGGAGACAAAAGGGAGCCCAAACTGGAAACTAAAACTCAAAATTTTTACTTTTTCAGAGATATCAAACTTCCTTAAGGACTTTGTTTAAGAAGACAAGCAGAAAGGGACAGACTGTTGGTGAGAGTAATATGTGGTCTGCCCCATCACACTAGAAAAAAGAGAAGTAATTGACTAGTAATGCCTGAGACTGGGAGCCCCTCCTCTATTTACATTTTAAAAGGAGGGAGAAAATCCTGTTCAGAGCTGGCTGATAGCCTAGGTAGATACCCTCAGGCAAACATTTCATAAGGTTTTGTTGTTTACTTAAAATGATGGAGATGCAATGGGGAGAACATTTCTTTCACCATTCAGATAGAAGAGACCTAGAGTGCATCTGCAACCCTGTGGAGGCCCCTTTGACTCAGAGTCATGGAGCGTTTTTTTACTGGGAAAGTTCTCTTTGCAAGTTACCAGGCAGCCTTTGCTCAACCAAGGCTCCTACTAACAGCAAGGCTAGGGACCAGGTGAGCTATTGGCAGGACCTGAGAGAGTCTCACATCAGTCACAGATCAGTCCTAGGTGGCCCCCTAAAGGGGGCCACCCAGCCCCTCCCTGAATGGCCCTCACTTCCTCCTCCTGCATATCAAATGCCCACTGCCCTGCTCCCAGTAATTGTGACTATTGGAACAATTCTTATCCAACAGATATGCCTAGCGGAAGCCTCTTTTGTGCTTACATTTCTTCACTATAGCTATTGATACCATATCACCTTGCCTGGAATACACATATACTCTGACAATAGCATATGTAAAATATTAGCTGACCCCCACCTGCCTTTCCCCCTGACCTGAGAATCCGTGGTCTCTTGACATTTTGGCAAAGAGAGTTATCAGCAAAGGTCAGTAGCCATTGACTAGGCATCCTGTGGACTGCCCATCACCATCCTCTTTCCCCAGGCCTCCCCAGCACTTTCTCAGCAAGGGTCAGATACCAAGCAGAGTTATATGGAAGTGCAGTCATGGTCTAAGTCTCTTTCACACATATGCCACCACCATAGACACCTTGCCTAAAATACTAATTGAATTACATCCCTGAAATTTTCTGGCATGTAGTAGATCTTTATAAGCATGTTCAGAGTTGAAGACCCTGCAGGCTTCCATATATGGCCATTAGGTTTTCTGCTTATACTAAGACAATTAGGTGTAGAAAGCATAGACTTTTCAACAATGAGTGTTCAAACAATCACATATGGTCAGGTCACCATCACACTGGTGAGAACAGACCCCCTTCCCCAAGATCAGTTGGGACACACTAGACAGTCAGAAACAGTTACATAGGAGTCTAGTTGGCAGGAAACACAAATTTTCTCCATTACCTCATGGAAAGTGAAATGGGGCCTTGAAAGGGAGTGAAAATTGGAAACTGAAACTCAAAATTTTACTTGATAATACTTTTAAAGATTTTGTTCAAGAGGACAAGGGGTACCAAATGACATCAACAACAAAAACTGATGAATTTGACTTGATTAAAATGAGACATCTGTTCAGAGAAAAGAACTGTAAACAGAAAGAAAAGACAAGGCACAGATTTAGAGACTATATATGTAAATCTCATATCTAATTAATAGCTTGTAACCAGAATATAAGAACACTTAAAACTCACCCATAAGAATATAAACATTCCAACTAAAAATGGCTAAATGATTTTAATAGTATCTCATGAAAAAGATATATGGGTGGGAAATAATATATGAAGAAAAGCACAACATATTAGTCATGAGGGAAACACAAATTAGAGCCACAAGAGATATCAGGGCACACTTGTGAGACTAGTTTGAAAAGAGAATTCCAAAGAGTAGCAAGAATATAAAACAACAGGATCTCATATTCATTGCTCATGTGAATGCAATCAAAACAATGCAGCCACTTTGTAAGACCTTGCATTTCTTAGAAAGTAAATCTTACACTTAACAAAGAGTCCTGTAACCCCACTTCTACATAAGTAAACTGAAAATATTTTCATAAAAAAATCCTGTACACAACAATTTCTTGGTCACCATAAGAAGGAAAAAAATAAAAATGTTAATGGATGAAATACAGAAAAATAAGATGAGGAGAAAGGGGAAGACTGGGTTGGTAAGAGCAATATGTGGTCTGAGAGGCACCTCTCATTACTGAAAAAGAGAGAGAGAGAGATAGTTGACTAGTAACACTAAAATCTCAAAGCCCCTTTTCTATTTACATTTTTTAAAAAGATACTTAGATTACATAAATGTTACATAAAAAATTATAGGGATTCCCATATGCCCAACCTCCCACACCTTCCACAACCACCCACATAAACATCCTTCATTAGTGAGGCACATTAAATGCAATTGATAAACACATCCTTGGGCTTTGCCATTAAGCATGGCCTATAGTTCACATTGTAGAACACACATTCTCCCACACAGTTCTGCATGTACTGAGTTCATGTACTATTCATCCTTCAGTGCCTGGCCTGCTTCACTCAACATAAGGTCTTCAAGATTCATCCATGTTATCCTGTGTGTTAGCACTTTATTCCATATTACAGTTAGTAGTATTCCTTTATATGTATGTACCACATTTACTTTATCCATTCATCTGTTGATGGGCACGAGGGTTGATTCCAACTTTTGGCAATAGTGAACAATGCCATTATGTAGTATGCATATACCTGTTCATGGCTTTGCTTTCAATTCTTCAGAGTAGATAACCAGCAGTGGAATCACTGGATCACATGGAAGTTCTATAGTTAGATTTTTCAGTGTCTGCCAAACTGTCCTCCACAGTGGCTGGACCATTCTACGATCCCACCAGCAGTGGATGAGGGTTCCCATTCCTCCAATTCCTCTCCAACACTTATAGTCTGCCATTTTTTAAATAGCCATCATTCTAGTGGGTGTAAGATGGTATCTCATTATAGTATTGATTTGCACTTCCCTAATAGCTAGCAATGTCAACCATGTTTTCATGTGCTTTTCGGCTACTTCTACTTCTTCCTCAGAGAAGTGTAGTTTCCGGTCACTTGTCCATATTTTAAATGGGTTCTCTTTTTATTTTCAAGGTGTAGGATTTCTTTAATATGCAGGATATTAGGCTTCTATCAGATATATGGTTGCCAAATATTTTCTGCCATTGGGTAGGCTGCCTTTTTACTTTCTTGATAATGTCCTTTGATGTGCAGAAGATTTTAATTGTGTGGAGATCCAATGTATCTATTTATTCTTTTGCTGCTCATGCTTTGAGTGTGAAGTTCATGAAACTATTTCCTATTACAAAGTCCTGTAGATGCTTCCCTACATTGTCTTTCAGGTCTTTATGGTCTTGGCTCTTATATTTAGATCTTTGATCCATCTTGAGTTGATTTTTGTATAAGGTGTGAAATAGTGTTCCTCTCTCATCCTTTTGGCTATGGATATCCAGTTCTACAAGCACCATTTGTTGAAGAGTCCATTCTCTTGAACTGAGTGGCCTTGGTGGCCTTGTCAAATATCAGATGACTATATATGAAAGGATCTCTATCAGAACTTTCAATTTGGTTCCATTGGTCAGTATGTCTATGCTTGTTCCAATACCATGCAAATTTGACCACAGTACCTTTGTAATATGTTTTAGAGTCAGGTAGTGTGATACCTCCAACTTCATTTTTCTTTTTCAATATGTCTTTGGCATTTTGGAGCATCTCACCCTTTCAAATAAATTTTGTAGTTAATTTTTCCAATTCATTAAAAAATACATTGTTGATTTTTATTAGAATTGCATAAAATCTGTAGATTAGTTTGGTAGGCTGGATATCTTAATGATGTTTATTCTTCCTATCCATGAACAGGGAATATTCTTCCATTTTTCAAAAGTCTTCTTTGATTTCCTTAAGATGTAGAATTGCTACTGATTTTTGAGCATTGATCTTTCAGCTTGCGACTTTACTGAACTTCTTTATAAGTTCTAAAATCTTTGTTGTAGATTTCTCAGGGCTTTCTATATATAAGATCATGTCATCTGTAAATAATCAAATTTTTACTTCTTCTTTTCCAATTTGGATGCCTTTTATATCTTTTTCTTGCCTCACTGTGATAGTGGGCATCCTTGTCTTGTTCCCAATCCTACAGGGAAATCTTTTAGGATTTCACCATTGAAGATGAGGTTGGCTCAGGTTTTTTCATATATACCATTTTTCTTTTTTTTTAAATTTATTTATTTATTTATTTTATTTTATTTATTTATTTTTTATTATGGGTAAAAATCAAAATTCTCACAATACATACAAACATTTGCAAAATAATATATAAATATATATGCATATATGTGTATTTGCTTACAAAAATGTTATATATATATATACATATATTTTAAGAGGTGCTTAGATTACCCAAAATACTACACGGAACCCACTGGGATTCCCATGTTGCCCACCTCCCACACCTCCCACCACATCCCACACAAACATCCCCCAAAGTGTGGCCCACCAACCTCAATGAACCTACACACCCTGGAGCCTTGCCACCAACCATAGACCACAGTTCACACTGTAGACCACACTCTCTCCCACTCAGTTCCGAGTGGTGTGTGCTGATTTAAAATGGCCTACATCCATTGCCACAACAGTACTCAGGACAACCTCCAACTCCCAAAGAAGCCCCTGTATTGCAACTGCTCATCCCCTCCCTACCCAAAAACTGCCAAGTGGCCACTGGCTCCACCCCATTGTTATAATTTCCTGCATTGCAAGAATCACCATATGTGAACAAGAGAATACCATCAAGTCCACTCTAGTCCATAGTTCTTCCCCCAATCCAGAGGCGACTGGGATGGTGATGTCCACGCCAACTCCAAGTGAGAGAGGACTTATATCCCCTGGATATGGTGGGTGGGATGATCCTGTCTGCAGATTCAGGCCCTCTCCATTCCCTGGGATGGCCATTTCCCATCGTTGTCTCCTCACCAGGTGACTTGGATGAGTCCATTGAGCTGTAGGGTAGGAGTTGCAGCTCCACCTAGATTTCATGCACACCTGGCACATAGGTAGGCGGGAGGCTCCAGTCCCTGGAAGTATACCTAAGAAACTCCAGCATCACATGTAGGTTTGAATAGAAGGGACTGGTGAACCATGTGCAGGGAGGACTTATTTGAGTCTAATTCTGTCACTCTCAGGAGCACAGATTCCAAAATAGAACCCACTTATAAGGCATCAGTCTCTGGGGCTATCCCCCCTTATATAGGACCAGGATGTCTCCGAAACTCTCAGGAACCCCACTGAGTGGGGTGATAGGCACTTAGATGTTCTATGAGCTCCTACTGAGGTGTGCATAAGAGTTACCTCTGGGATGACCTCCCGACTCTCTTTGAAGTCTCTTAGCCACCTGAACTCATTTGTCTTTACCATTTCCCCCTTTTATTCAAGGTCTTTTTCCAGTTGTGTTGCCAGTTGGCACTTGGGAAAAGTTTTCAATTAGCAATAATCGTGCCTCGGATAAACCTCATTGGCTACAATACTGCCACTGCGCAAAGCTTCCAGTTGGCACTTGGTATTAATCCCTCGTTGCCAGGGAGGCTCATCCCCGGGAGTCATGTCCCACTTTGGGGGGAAGGTAATGCAATCATATGCTGAGTTTGGCTTATAGAGAGGCCACATTTGAGCAACAAGGAGGCTCTCAGGTGGCAACCCTTAGGCACCCCACAACTGCAGGCTAAGTCTCATTTACAAGAGCAAAGACTCACAAGGGTAGTCATCAATAAAAAAATATAAAAAATAAAAATAATAAAAAAAAAACATCAGTGGGTCATCCTATTTTGACAGAGACTGTCCCTACACTCAGAGGACTATTGCTGCTCCCTTGGAGATTGTGGCAGTGCTCTCCAGGCTAGGAATTCAGATTCCCTCATTTATTGTGTGATTATCCACCCATCGTGACCATGCCCCATCCCCCAATCCTTTGAATGATTTTGTATATCTTTCATGTATATTCAGTTGAACCAATCCCCACGAAACCCCCCCAGACACCCTCCCCCCAATAATCCCCCGCAGTACCCATTGTAACCCTTCTGTGATCCAAATCCTCCATGAACATTTAGTCCATAAAATAATCAAATACACATACTAGGAAAAAGAAACAAGTGTGATAAGCTTACATGTAAGAGAAACATAAGGAAACTCAGGGGAAAAAAAAAAGAAAAAAAAAGAGAGAAGGAAAAAAAACAAATAATCAAACAAAGAACAAAACAAAATAAAATATAATTAGTGGATTGGGACATTCAAAAATTGGGCAAAAAAGCAAAGGAAATGCCTTTAATATATATATTCATTTTTATTTCCTTTCTCTCTTCTTTTTTCCCTTTTTTCCTTCCTTTTATCACTGCCATGACACCTTCCTCCTCTCAATCCCCATTGTCTCCCAATTTTTCATTTAATTTTCAAAGAAGTTTTAGGTCACAGCAAAGGCACACACAGAGTGCCAGAGACTCCCAGATACCAAACCACCCCCCCTTCCCCACCCCATATTAACTCCCCCTCCTTTTTTTTTTTTGGTTGTTAGCATTGTTATAACTGTTATGCAGATAGCAAAATATAGCAACTAAACATTGTCAGTGATTTACAGTATAGTTTACAATTTAGATGATACAGTTTAATAATTTTGATGATATTTACCATGTCCTGTGTCCATTACTGAAAGTATATACCCTTTTTCATGTTCAGAAAGTTTCTTTCTATTCCTATATTTTACAGTGTTTTTACCAGGAAAGATTGCTGTGTTTTGTCTAATGCTTTTTGTGCACCTATAGAGATGATCATATGATTTTTCCTTTCAATCTGTTTATGTGGAGTATTACATTGATTGTTTTTCTTATGTTGAGCCATCCTTAAATAATAGGGATGAAACCCACCTGATCAAAGTGTATAATTCATTTGAAATATTGTTGAATGCAATTATCAAGTATTTTGTTGAGGATTTTAGCATCTAGGCTCATTAGAGAGATTGACCTCTTTTTTTTTCCCCCCTTTCTTGTGGCATCTTTGTTTGGCTTTGGTATTAGGGTAATTTTGGCACCATAGAAAGAGTTAGGCAGTTTTCCTTCTATTTCTATTTTTTGGAAGACCTGAAGAAGAATTGGTGTTGGCTCCAGAATGCTATGTAGAATTCACCTTTGAAGGCATCTGGTCCTGGGCTCTTCTTAGTTTGGAGGTTTTTGATGCCCGAGTCTGTCCATTTACTTGTAATTGGACTGTTGCATTCATCAATTTCTTCTTTTGTCAATGTAGGCTGATTGTGAGTTTCTAGGAATTTGTCCATTTCCTCTAAATTATCATCCTTGTTGGCATATAATTTTTCCAATTACCCTCTTATGATACTATTTATTTAGTATCATTTAGTATCATAAATTGTCAGTGGTGATATCCCCTTCCTCATTTCTTATTTTGTATATTTGCATCTGCTCTCTCTTTTTCTTTGTTAATCTGGCTAAGTTTTTGTCAATTTTATTGATGTTCTCAAATAACCAGCTTTTGTTTTTGTTTATTTTTTCTAGGGCTTTCTTATTTTCTATTTCATTTAGTTCTGCTCTAATCCTTGTTATTTCCTTCTTTGTACTCCTTTGGGGTTAGTTTGTTGTTGGTTTTCCAATTCCTCCAGGTGTGCAGTTAGGACCTCAATTTTAGCTCTTTCTTCTCTTTTGATATATGCATTTATGGCTATGAATTTCCCTGTCAGTACAGCCTGGCTGCATCCCATAGGCTTTGATACGTTGCATTGTCATTTTCATTCATTTCAAGGTAGTTACTGATTTCTTTTGAGATTCCTTCTTAACCCAATGTTTGTCTAACAGTGTGTTGTTTAACTTCCATATCTTTTTGCCTAATCTGGTTCTCTGGCCCTTAGTGATGTACAGTTTCATTCCATTGTGGTCAGAGAAATTACTTTGTATAATCTCAATCTTCTGAATTCATTGAGAGTTGTCCTGTTGCCTAGGATATGTTCTATCTTAGGATATTATCCATGTGCATTCGAGAAGAAGATAATCCCGCTGTGTTTGGGTATAACGTTCTGTATATATCTATTGGCTCCAGATCCTCTATGTATTATTCAGAATCATTGTTTCTTTTTTGATTCTCTGTTGAGGTTTTCTGTCTAATGGTGAAAATGGTGTATTAAAATCCCCCACTATAATCGTAGAGCCATTTCTTTGTCCACTTAGTCTTTCCAGTGTTTACCTCATGTATTTTGAGGAGTCCTGATTCAGTGCATAAATGTTTATGATCGTTCTTTCTTCTTGAAAGATTACTGATTTTTTTAATATATAGTGTCCATCTTTGTCTCTTATAATAGTTTTGCATTTTAAGTCTATTTTGTCTGATATTAGTATAGCTACTCCTGTCCCCCCCCCTTTTTTTTTTGGTTGTTTTTTGCTTGTAAAATTGTTTTCCTGACATTCACTTTCAGCCTTCTTGAATCCCTGGGTCTATGATGGGTTTTTTGTAGACAAAATATAGATGGTCATATTTCCTTATCCATTCTGCCAATGTGTTGCTCTTGGCTGGTGAGTTTAATCTGTTAACTTTCAATGTTATCACTCTGAAAGCATTTCTTACATCAGCCATATTTTATTTGGTTTTATATGTCATATGTTGTTTTTATGTCTCTTTTTATCTTTTTAGTTGTTCTTACACTCTCCTCCATCTCTTTCTCTCCTGTTTTTTCCTTTCAGCCAGTAGAACTTCCTTTAGTATTTCTTGAATGGCAGTTTTCTTATTGGCATACTCTCTTAATTTCTGTTTATCTGTGAATATTTTGAACTCTCTATCATTTTTGAGTGCCAGCATTGCTGGATAAGAATTCATGGCTGGAAGTTTTTCTCTTTGAGTACCTTGACTATCATACTGCTGTATTCTTGCCTCCATAATTTCAGATGAGAAATCAGCATAAAATATTATTGAGCTTCCCTTGTATGTTGTGGTTCTCTTTTCTCTTGCTGCTTTGAGTATTTTCTTTGTCTTGAGCATTGGACATTTTGACAAGAATATGTCTTGGAGTAGGTCTCATAAGATTTACAAGGTTTGGGGTACGCTCTGCTTCCTGGAAATGTGAGTTCATCCCTTCCATAGGGTTGGGAAGTTTTCAGCCATTATTTCCATCAACACTTCTTCTGTTCCCTTTCCCTTTTATTCTCCCTCTGGGATGCCTATAATGCCTATGTTTGTGCATTTTGTGTTGTTGTTTAAATCCCTTATCCCTACTGGATATTTTCTATCTTTTTATCTACCTGTTCTTCTATCTGTTTGATTTCAGATGTACTGTCTTCCACATCACTAATTCTTTCTTCTGGCTGTTCAAATCTGTTGTTATTTGATTCCAGTGCCTTTTTTATTTCTTGGATTGTGCCATTTATTACTATCATATCCATTATGTTTTTATGTATGTTTACAATTTCTTCCATATGTTCTTTCAGTGTCTTCTTAATATCCTTAAGCTCTTCCTTCACTTCATTAAGTTGGTCCATAATATTTGTTTGGAGAGCTTTGATTAGTTGTTTGATGTTCTGTATCTCTTCCTGGTTTTTGTTTGTTCATTGGACTGGTCCATGTGTTCCTGTTTTTAGTATGGTTTTGTAATTTTTGTTGCCCTCTGGTCATCATTTATCTTGATGAGTTTATTCAGTTGATTAGCTTCTATCTCTGCTCTATAGTTTTGTTTAGCTACTGGTTTTGAGTGTGTATTAAGTTTTCTCTTTGACTCTTTGTTCTTCTTATTTTATTTACCTGCTGTTTTCTCTTTTCCTTAGAAGGAAAAATATTAGGTCCAGAGAAATTGAAAGAGGTAAGAAAAGAAAAATGATAATAGAATTTATAATTAAAGTTAGAAAAGGAGCTGTAAAGACTTAGTAAAATGAATATTTAACTCATGTAAGCAGTGTACAGTAATAGGAATAAAAAAGTGGATTACCTTCAATGAAATAGGGAACCAAATGGAGAAAAATATATAGAATGATTTAAAAGGACAGAATGATGTGGAGAGAAGAATGAGGAAAGAAAAGACAGAAAGAAAAAAGTTTATAATAATTTTTTAAAAAACACAATATAAAAGATAGAACTCAAACCAGTAAAACTGAGGACTAATAAAAATGTGGAATATAAGCACCACAAAAGAAATCAGAAGATAGAAAGATGAAGGAAGGAAAAGAGATAGCATTGGTAGACAAAATCAGTATACACAGAAAATGGGAAATCAAGGAAAGAGAAGCACAGCAAAGAAGAAACAAGCTAGCAGCACCTATTTAAAAAAATGGGGGGGGGAGAGGAAAGAAAAACAAGAAACAATACAATGACAACAACAAAATACAAACAAACACACACACTAGCAAGCAGTAAAAGAAAGCTAAGGAAGAGCAGCATTCCTTCTTAGGCCCTTGTGGAGCCTCTCAGGCTGCCTGTGTTCATCAATGAATTACCCTGCAGGCTTCTTTCTCCAGGATTTAAGGTGGGTTATAGCAAGTAAACTAAGTTAAAATTTTTTAAGTTACTTTTTTTTTTATTTTGGAAAAATAAGGGACCCAAGAGAAGCTAGTACAAAAATAATGTCTAAATTTTCTCTGTCCTACAATATCAGCCGGTTGTTAGATATCCCTGCAGATCACCACTCTTAGAGGTGTCAGGAATCAAACTAGGGACCACAGACATTCAAGGCAGAGATTACTCCACTGAGCTACCCCTCCAACTGGGTCAGCCATGTCTTCAGACAGCTATTCAGTCACTTTCTCCCAGGCAGATTTAACTGTCCTAGGGCAGCTGGATTCATTAGGCTATATGAGCATGGATCCCCCCTCCCCTCTCCTGGTCAGGTTGAGTTCCCTATTGAAATTCAAATGGGACACTGATGACTGAATTCAGCAAACTAAAGTGATTTTTCAAGCCTTTTCTAGACCAACCTTCCTCCCAGGGGACATTAAATATGCTCTTGAAAACTTAATAATCACTTCCCACTGCGTACTTCCTTAGGGGAGTTGAAATTCTGATGGTCCTCAAAATGGAACTATTAAATTGGCTGACTCCACCCTCTGTCAAGCCAAGCATCTGTATCCCAGAGCAGTTAGGGTAAATCAGACTTCCTCAGGATATTCATCTCTCCCCTCTGCCTGGTGACACTTCAAGTTGGTTGGCATGCTCCCCAAAGCTGTAACAGGGCTCAGGCAACCAAACTCACAGAAAGGAAAACCCTCTCTGCCACTTTCCAGAATGCTCCCACTCTCAGAGTATGCTTCCTTTTGCTGGGTGGCACGGGGGAGTCAGGGCTCACCCTGGCTCTTTGTCCTGAGGGTGGGACTTAGCCCTCTGTGATTTCCAGGGGGCTAAAAACTCATGGTTTTATCTTGAGCAATCTATCTCCTTGTCCAGCTCTCTCCAGATCAATGCTCCAAAGTCTCCTGGTCTGTGGACTCCCACTTGGGCTAATCAGCTGTCTTTTGCAAGAGAGATGGTGAGTTCCCACTTAAACTGATTCTATCTTGCCTCCTACTCATGCCATCCTGCCCCCAACTCAACTTACATTTTAAAAAGAGGGACTCAAGCTTGTCTGGATAGGGCCTAATAGCCAAGGCAGATGCCTGCAGCCCAACAAACCATAGGGCCAGACTTTTACTTAAAAAGATGGAGATGATGAAATGGGGAGAGCATTTCTTTGGCCATTTAGATAGAAAGACCTGGTATGCACCCACAGCCCTGGGGAGGCCCCTTTGAAACAGAGTCATTGAACTTTTTTTTTATATATATATACAAGGAATCCCCTCTCCCCAAGTTATCAGCAACATTTGTTCAACCAAGGCACTTACTACCAGCAAATCTTGGGCCAAATGAGCTACAAGCAGAATGCAAGAAGGTCTCACATCAGTTTCAGATCATGCCCAGTCAGTCACCCTACAGGGGCCAGGGAGTCCCCTCCCTGGGAGTCCCCACCTCCTTTTTCTACATATCAAATGCCCAGTCCTCTGCCGCCCCCCATGGGAATTATCACTATTGGAGCAATTCTTATCAAACAGTGATGCCTATTGGTAGCTTCTTTGGCTCCTACTTTTCCCCATTGTAGGTATTGATGCCATAACACCTTGCCTGGAATACATATAAGCCCAGACAATTGCATATATAAAATCATAGCTGGTTCTCATTTTCCTTTCCCCTGATCTGGGGATCAGTAGTGTCTGTACTTTTCAGCAAAAGTTGTCAGCCCTGGGTGGTGGCCACTAACCAGGCTTCCTGTGGACTCCCCCTCACCTTCCTCTTTCTCCAGGTCTCCTCAGCATTTACTTAGCTATAGTCAGATTTCAAGCAGAGCTATATGGAAAGACAGTTGTGGTATAAATCTCATCCCCAGTTATGTCACTACCATGGACACTTTGCCTAAAATACCAAGTGAATTACAGATCTGAAATCATCATTTAGTAGGTCTTTATAAGCATTTTCAGAGTTTTGGCTCCTGTAGGCTTTCAAATATGGATAGACAATAGATTTTCTGCAGATATTCTAAGACAATTTGGTGAGAAAACATGGGTTTTTCAACAATAAGTGTTCAAAAAATCAATCACATTTTGATATACAATCCAGCCAACATCATGCTGTTGAGAACATGCTCATCCTCAAGATCAATTGGAGAGGGGGCAAGATGACGTTGGTGTAGAAGGGTGCACACTGCAAGCTCCCAGAGCAAGGCGGATTGGGGACGGGGTCCTGCCCTGGGGTCTGTGCTGTGCACGCGTGGAGTGAGAGGCTTGGGACATCTATCTGCGCGGATCGGCGGCGTGGACCGAACGGTGGAGATTCGTGAGTTTTGAGGCTGCCGGTGGAGGTTGGCACAGGCGGCTGAGCCCCGCGGTTATGGAAATAAAAAATAAAACGGCCATTTGGAGCCGCGGGCGGAGGCGAAAAAGTTTTATTTTCTGGGGAGCTGGCTGCCTGGCGCCCCTTGGACCTTGTGTGAGCAGAGCAAAAAGCTAGTCAGCACCTGGTGAACCGGAGGGGGATTTTGGTCGGGGAACGGAGCTGATCTCCCTAGCCACCCAGGGATAAGACCCGGGCCACTGCGGAGCCAGGAGGAAGGGACACTTCCCAAAGAAGGGAGGGTTCGGTTGGAAGACAGGGAAGGGTATTTTATATTTTTAGACATCGATCTGGCTGCCTGCACCGCCCCATAGCTTTGGGGAGCAGATAAGCCGAACTGAAGCAGCACCAGGCTGAGAGCAGACGCGAATCTGCACTCAAACTGATTTACTGAGCAGCCCGGTGACGCTGGAGCTCGGCGCCAGAAGGGGCGGAATCCGCTGTCTTTAGCAATCTTCACTGACTAACATCAGAGTTTCAGCTAACCTGGGCAGTCCGGAAAGTGGGACGTGCTTGATTAATTTCCACGGGCCCAGCTAGGGTCCCTTCCGTAAGGGGGTAGGTCTAGAAGAGGAATTATTTTGGGTCCTGCATTTGGCTAAAAAAAAAAAAAAAAAAAAAAAAAAAATGAGGTCACCTCAACAATTGAAAAATAAATTCTTTTTAATTTAGTTTAATAGCTAAAAGCTGCTTCAGGACCTGCATATAGAACCCTGTGGGGAAATTCATTGATAAACACAATTAGGCAGGAAGGATCCACTTGGACCCTAGGGGTATCATTGACCCCCCTTGTTTCCTTCTTCTTTTTTCTTTTTTATTTATTTATTTATTTTTTTTTTAATTTTTTATTATTATTAACTTTTTCCTTTCAGACCTTTCTCAACTATTTCTCTACCTCCTCATAATTCTAGCCTTCTAAATCACTATATATATATATTCCTCCATTTGTTTTCCCAGTCCATTATAGGAACTCCATATTTTTTCCTAGTACTCTACACTGACTACACAAGTTAAATATTCATCTCATTGAATCTCATTTTGCCCCTCTTCTAACTTTTATCAACATTTCTATTATCCTTCTGCCTTCCTTACATCTTTTGATTCCTCTGGCCCTAACCTTTTG
>JAKSZT010053994.1:820769-872295 GCA_026826555.1 Tolypeutes matacus
CAAATGTTTGTATGTATTGTGAGAATTTTGATTTTTACCCATAATAAAAAATAAATAAATAAATAAATAAATAAATAAATAAATAAATAAATAAATAAATAAAAGGCTTGTCAAAAATCACTTGACCAAATGTGAGGATCTATTTCTGAACCATCAATTAAGTTCCATTGGTCTATGTGTCTATCTTCATGGCAGTACCATGCTGTTTTACCACTGTAGCTAGGTAATATGATTTAAAGCCTGGAAGTGAGCGTTCTCCAAATTCACTCTTCTTTTAGGATGTTTCTGTCTATTCATGGTCCCTTACCCCTCCAAATAGATTTGATAATTGTGTTTTCCCTTTCTTTTTTAAATATGCTGGTGAAATTTTAATCATGATTGCCTTGAATCTGTATATCAGTTTGGATAGAGTTTACATCTTGATGATATTTAGTCTTCTAATTAATGAGCATGAAATGTTCTTCCATCTATGTAGGTCAGTTTAAAATTTCCTTTAGCAATGCACTCTGGTTTTCTGAATACAAGTGCTTTATGTGCTCAGTTAAGTCTATTCCTAAATATTTGATTCTTTTAGTTGCTTTTGTAAATGGAATTTTTTTTCCTCACTTCCTCCTCAGATTGTGCCTTACTGGTATATAGAAAAACTACTGATTTTTTAAAAAACAATTTATTGAAGTATATCATTCATACATGAACATACATAAACTATAAATGTTCAGTAAACATTGTGAACTTACAAAACAAGCATACATAGCATCATACAGTGCTCTGAAACATCACCCCACCGCAAACACCGTGCATTGTTGTGAAACATTTGTTAACAAATCATGAAAGAACATTGTCGAAGTATTACTGCCAATATAGTCCATATCTTCCTCCCTTATACAGGTTTTTAAGGATTTATTTATTTATTTATTTGCTTTTATCCATTCTCCCCACCCCGCCCCCATTTTTGCTGTTTCTGTTTCCATTAGCTGGGTGACTCTGTGTCTGTTTCTTCCCCTCTCTTCTCATCCTTCTCCTCCTGTCTTCACTGGGATTTGATCCTTGGAACCTCTGATGTGGGATAGAGGTGTAATACTGCCTGCACCACCATGGTTCCTGGTTTTTGTGTGTCTCATCTTGGCTCCCCCTTATGTCATTCTCCTGTTATGTCATCATCTTGCTGCATGGCAGGGCTTGGTGGCACACCCATGCACAGGGCCTAGTGACCCACATGCCTTCTCTATTTTTCTTATATTAATTTTTACCAGGAGGTCCAGGGAATTGAACAAGTTCCCTCCATATGGGAGACAAATGTCCAACCACCTGAGCCACATCCATCCCCCTGCTATATCTCTTAAGGTTGACCAAAGTTACAGTCTTTTCTCATATAAGATGGTCATATAATAAATCAGGCTTAGTTTATCATCAGCATTACAAAAACCAGACCCAGGGAGAAAAGCTAGGTCTGGGGACACATGCATTGTTTCTAATATAGTGAATGTTTAGCCTACCCTGTCTATCACAAAATCAAGACAGTGAGAATATTCACATCACTACTGATCTTGCATATTAATCTTGTATTCTGCTACTCTGCTGGAATTATTTGTAGGTTCTAGCAGCCTTGTTGTAGATTTTTGGGGACTTTCTAGGTGTAGGGTCTGCAAATAGCAAGAGTTTTAATAATTCCTTTCCAATTTGTATGCTTTTTATTTCTTTTTCTTGCCTGACTGCTCTAGCTAGAACCTCTAGCACTGTATTGAACAGTGGTGACAGTAGACATGTTTGTCTTTTCCCCCAATCTCAATGCAAAAGGTTTCAGTATTTTACCATTGATACATTGCTAGCTGTGCATTTTTCATATATGGCCTTTATCGTATTGAGAATGTTTCCTTTAATTCCTATCTTTGTAGTGTTTTTATCAAGAAAGGATGTTGTGTTTTTGTCAAATGACTTTTCTGCATCAACTGATAGGATCATGTGTTTTGTTTTCTATTTATTAATGTGGTGTATTATGATGATTTATTTTCTTATAATGAACCATCCTTGCATGTCTGGTATAAAACTGACTTGATCAAAATGAATAATTCTTGTACTGTGTTGTTGAATTCAATTAGCAAGTATTTTGAGGATTTCATTTCTACATTCATTAGGGAAATGGGTTGTAATTTTCTTTATTCATAATATATTCATCTGGCTTTTGTTTTACGGTGATATTGACTTCATAGAATGAGTTTGGTGGCGTTCTTTCTTATATAATTTTTTGGAAGAGTTCGAGTAAGATTGGTATTAACTCTTTCTTGTATGCTTGGTAGAACTCACCTGTGAAACCATCTGGTCCCATGCTCTTCATTTTGGGGAGTTCATTGATGACTATTTAAATCTCTTTACTTGTGATTTTTTTTTTTTTGAGGTCTTCTATTTCTTCTTGGGTCAGTGTAGACTATTTATACATTCCGAGGAATTTTTCCATTTCATCTACATTGTCTAGTTTGTTGGCATACAGTTATTCATAGTATCTTCTTATGATACCTTTTATTGCTGTAGGATCAGAAGTTATGTCCCTGTTTCCATTTTTTTATTTTATTAATTTGCATCTTTCCTCTTTTTTCTTTGTCAGTCTATCTAAGTGTTTGTCAATTTTGCTAATCTCCTTGAAGAAACAACCATTGGTTTTGTTAATTCTCTCTTGTCTTATTGGGGGTGTGGTTGGAGCCACAGACATCCAACAGTCCAGTTCCTGCAGGCAAAAAGCACGAGCAGTTCCTCAGATAACCTGAAAAAATACCAACTTCCTCCTGTCCTATTGCAGAGTGGGGGTGTCATCTCAGGTGCTTAAGAAACCAGTTTATGTGTGCCAAAAGTACCTTTAGATGCCTGGAGAGGCTAAGGTAACACCACACCTCTCCTATCCTATTGGGATGTGGTGATAGAGCTACAGGTGTCCAAGTATCCAGTTTGTGCAGGCTGAAAGCACCTGCAGTTGCCCAGAGAGTTTGAAGAGACACAAGTCCCCTCCTATCCTATGGGTAGTGGTTGTGATGAAATCAAAGGTGCTCAACGAATAAGTCAGTGCATGTCAAAAGCATGTAGAGTAGCACAGAGAGGCTGAGGGAACACTACTTCCCTCCTATCTTATTGGGGATGGGGATGATGCCCTAGGTTTCCAACTATTCAGTCCGTGCCAGACAAAAGCACCCGAAGTTTCCTGGAGAGGCTGGTGCAGTTTCCCACAGCTTCCTCCATGCTAGGGGGGCTGGGGCTTAGGCTAGAGCTGCAATCCAATCTGAGTTTAAAGAAGCTAGTCTTAACTTTCACTGTGATTTTCAATCAGTCCTGTTTTCCCTTATGCTGGAGGTGGAGTTAAAATGGCCTCTTTCTGACTTGGACAGATACAAACTTAAGCTGTTCTTAGGATTAAACTTTAGATAGCTGGATTTACTAATCAGTAGCTGAAGTGGGTTCCCAACTGACTCTTCCTCCTCCACTTTTAGGAAATGGAGCTTCCAACTCCAGCCACAGAATAATTCCCATGGTGGCTTGCACCAACAGTGGAGGATAGGTTCTTGCCTCAATGGCATGTTCCGTCTTTACCTTTCTGGTCATGAATCTACTTTCTGTTCATGAATCCACTCATGAATCCTCACTACAGATGGGCAGTCTATTCTTTCCTTTCTTTAAAGGATGTTGCAGGGTGCTCTCCTGGTCTCCTGTGGCTCTCAAACAGGTGTTTGACTCTGCTCTGTAGGATGAGCTTTCTCCTGGAGCTCCTCACTCTGCTGCCACCTTGCAGCCCCTCCCCCTCACTCTATGGAATTTTTCATGAATATTGTTTAACAACACTGAAATTTCCATTTTTAAAATAATTTTTATCTCCTTGAGAATTTCCATTTGTTGATTCATTGTCATCATATTTTCATTTCATTCATTATATATGATCTTTAGTTCTTGGAACATATTTATAATAGCTACTTTGTTTTTGTTTATCAAACTTCTGGAGATAATTATGGACCATTTCTATTCACTGCATTTCCCCCTGTATATGAATCTCTTTTCTTTTTCTTAAAATTGATCATTTTAGATGACAATATATTTAGCATTTCTGGATTCTTATTTTTATTTGTGATGGTGGTTATCATTGCTTCTCCTGCTGTTGATTTTTTTCAGTCATAGTTTCATTTGGCTCCTAATAGGAATAAATCTATTAATTCTTTCCCCCATATACTAAACAACTATATATGTCTCTGCTCAGTATATATGTGTACATATATATGCACACAAATATACATATATATATAAATATATGCAAAAATAAATAAAAAATATGTGATATATTTTATGTAGCATATATTATATAATTCTTTATGGCTTCTTGTGGGTTGGACCTGTGTCTTTGTAGGATAATTATCAGCTAATAATTGGACAGAGTTTGTGTTCAACAAAATTGGGCCACTAAGTCTTCAGTCCTCTGCTCATAGGTCTGTGTGGGTACAGAATTATTGAAAATTAATGATATTTTAGTGTCTGCTCTGATTTTACCTTTATGCTGAGTCCTTTCAATACCCCCATGTGTATGTGTATAGCCTCAGTGTCACCTAGGAGCTTGTGGATGCTATCTGTGGGCCCTATCTTGCCTCCAGGCTTCTGCATGCAGCCTTAACTGGCATACGCTTCCCATACAATACATCCCCAGACTGGTAGATTCTTGACCCTCCCCAACTTTCTATCTCTGAGATTTTCACTTCAACCGACTATGCTGTTATTTGTTGATGTTCCTACTGCTCTATTTTTAATGATCCCTCTTTGACTATGAGAGAGGTGCTACTGGTCTCATTGTCTATCCTACCTTTGCAGAACCTCCTAAATGACCAAGCGTGGTTGGGAGAGGAGTGGGAATAATCTCAGATCGGAATGCACAGACCTCCAGTCTTCTTAGAAGCATGTTTCTAAGACTGTTGCATGCCTTTTATCTCTTCTTAGAGAGCTCAAATGGTTTCTTTGGTCAATTTTGTTCAGTTCATGGTCATATTTTGGAAAGAGATAAAAATTTATTTTTACATGACCATAACATGAAGTCCAGGGTGGCAGACTTTTTAGTGAAATATGAGTATGTCCTTTGGAGGAGTGTGGATGCATTGGCTCAAGAAATGAGGGGTGAAAGCCTAATAGTAGCATAAGATCAAGAGTTGAGTGGTTGAAAATATTCACATGGTATATGCTGATGTAAGCCCACCTTGGCTTGTCAGCCACTTTTGGCTCCTTGTGCCATGGAGTTTAAAGTAGATTCCCAAATCAGCATAAGGCATGGTATGGACCAAAATGAGTATCATTGGAGTCATCTTGAAATGAAAGAACAAGAAATGATGTGGAGAGAAACCTCAGGGTAATGTAACACTCATGACTTTTCATTAAATAGAGTAACTCCTCCTTCCTTCCCAAAAGATCTGATGTGAGATTTGATGATGAACTTGAAAAGATGAACACCAGAAAATAAAGGAGCTGTCACTCATACCAATGAACAAGGAATGACTTTATCACAAGGATAAGATGTGACCAGAAAGGCTGGACTGAATGTAGGACAATGAATTTTGTATTTTATTTTTCAAAAGTTTTTATCTCAGTGCAATGCTGAAATCCTGTTTGAAGGCACAGATTTTTAATTTTTTAAATTTTTAAATAAGTTTTAGACTAAATAAATATTAAATTAAAATATGTAGGGATTCCCTTTTACCCCAACCCTCCTACACACTTTGTCCCATTAACATCTTTCATTAGTGTGATACATTTGATACAACTAATGAACACATTTTGAAGCATCGCTAGTGACCATGGTCTATGGTTTACATTATAGTTTATGTTTTGCACCACACAGTTTTATAGGCTTTGATGAAATGTATAATGGTCTGTATCAGTCATTGCATTGTCAGCTAGGACAATTCCAATGTCTCCAAAATGCCCGATGTTACACCTATTTTTCCCTCTTCCTCAACTCAGAACCTCTAGTGGCCATTGCCTTTATATCAATGATACAAGTTCTTCCATTGCTAGAATAATAGTAAGGCTACTTTAGTTCATAGTTGCATTGCTCCCTTATGTTTGCTCATTAGTCAATCTTGAGAATTTGGAGATATTGATGCCTGCTATGTTTCTGATTGAGAGTGGGCAGAGATCCCATGAGACAGATCACTGGAATTGTCTTGTTTGCAGTTGTAAATACTTTCTGTTTTTTAGGATGAGAATTGTCCATCATCATACTTTTGTTAGTTTTCCTGGGTGAGTCCAATGAATTGGAGAGTAGGTGTTGCAACTCTGCTGAGAGTCAGGGCTCAACAGACATATGAACAAACTAAAGATTTAAGTTTCTGGGACATATATTTATTGCATATAGTACTAATTATAGGTTAAATAAAAGGGGCAGAGGAGCCATGTGTAGGGTCTTATAAATGAGTCTAACTCTGTTATTTTGTGGAGCATATATTCCAAAGTAAGGTCCTCTGACAGGGTGCCAAATTCCTGAGGTTTTCTGCACCACCTATAGTGTCTAGATTTCTCTAGAGCTTTCAGGAGCCCATTGTTTGAGGCATGGTTTACTCTGGCAGTCAAAGAGATCTTCCTGAGATGTGTGTAAGTGTAACCTCTGGAATGATCTCAGACTCATTTTGAAATCTCTTAGCCATAAAAATTCATTTGCATTGATAAAGGTCTTTTTCCAAATACATTGCTGGTTGGTGTTTGATAATAATCCCTTGGTGCCAGGGAGGCTCCTCCCCAGGAGTCTTATTCCACTTCAGGGAGATAGGTAGTTTATTTATATGTTGTTTGGCTTAGAGAAAGGCCACAGTTGAGCAACAAGGTTGCTTTCAGGAGGTAACCCTTATGCAATATATAATACTAGGCTAAGTTTGAATTTCACAAGAACAAGATTCATAGGTACAACCATTAATATCAAGGACCTGGTGTAATGGTCTGTCTTCCTTTGCTAGTCACAGCCCCGTACTTGAGGGATTCTTGCCTCTATTAGAGAATGTAGCATTACTTCCCAGGTTAGGAATTCAATATTCTTTGGGTTATTTTGTGGTTCTCCACCCACCAAGACAATGTGCTATAAACACTAGAACATATGCATAAGTCATAAAAGTATGTGCCAGCTGCACCTCTCTCCACACATCCTCAATCACCAAACCCCATACCAGTGATCCTCTTCCTCCACAGTTGTGACCATTCAGCAATCCACAACCTCCCCCAAAAACCAATGCAAAAAATAAACAAATAAAAATATTAAAAGGAAATAAAAATAAATAAAATCAAAAATAAATCTTTAAAAAGAAAAACATTATAAATTAAATAAAATAATTTTATTGTGTCTTTCATCATCATAAGATCTGTTATCTTTTCTGTACAATGACAATTTCTTCCATATGTTCCCCCAGTGCCATTTTTTTGCCTTATCCTCAAAGAAGCCTAAGTTTACAGAAAAGTAATATAGAAAATATTGGAGATTCCAATATATGCAACACTTATTGTTCTCCCATTCTCCCCTATTAATAATATTTTATATGTGTAAGGTACATTTGTTACAACTGGTGTACAAATATTGAAGCATTGCTATTAACCATGGTCCATGGTTTACATTATGATTTACATTTAGCATAGTATACTTTTGTAGGTTTTGACAAAAATTTAAATGGTCTGTATCCATCATTACAATATCATGCAGAACAATTCCAAAATCCTATGAATGCCCCATGTTCCATCAATTCTCTTCTTCCCTCCCCCTCGCTTCACGTTCATAACAGGTTGGATGCAAACAAAGAAACTTTACTTTTTCACCTCTAATATTTGATTCACATCCATTCTTCCAAGAAAATCCAAGAATATTGCCCTGACAGATGACAAACATCCTTAGGATTGCAGAGCTACTACTTACCTAAACTACTTACCTAATGTCTATCAGCTACTAGTGAACATAAAAGCTTGAAAATTAACTACCTGTGCCTTATTGCACATTTCTTTCATTATAATAAATGTGGTAAAGTTTATAAGAATTTTTTTAGGCCTGACATATTAAACCTTATAAGCTTGATGAATTAAATTTTGAATGAAAATACAAAACTAACCAAAACTGAACATATTACAAAATTGTAATGTTACAGTCTTTAAGCTCTTTAGAAAGCTATAGTAGAAATTGAAGAAAAGATGAAATCAATCACAAATTCTATGTTGGATAAAGAAGAAAATTGAGACCCCCTGTCCTGCCAAATTGGGAAAAATAATAATTTCTGATTGACCAGATTCATCCATTTTATTATTCCAAAGTCACATGTTCACCTGCAATCTTGAGCCTCAACATAACCTAAAATATGCTGTCATGGCCCCAGACCCCAACTCACACCTCCTGCATCTTTGCTGTCTGAGGGCAGGATTCTACAGAAAGGCCCTTAAGGTGCAGAAATATGATTCCATAGGTTGCAATGGGGCTAGAGGAGGATGCCACCCCCACATCACTCACCCTGCAAAACTCTCACTGGCTCCCTCACCAACTACCATCCACAATATCCTGGGTAAGTTGTCTGTGCCCTAGTGGATTCTGATCTTCACAGTCACAGAGCTCCTGAAGATTTGTCCAAGGGTGATGGGAACATCACCAGGCAAATCCTGAGATGCTTCCAAGACTCTGATATTGAGCAAATGTAGATTCTTTCTCCCTTATAAACTCTAAAGTCCAATTTATGAGACACCAGAAGTTCAAAGAGATAGTTTCTTAATTTGGGGGGAAAAAAGAGGTCAGTCACTTTGAGTGGTCCAAAAACTGCATCCTGGATCTGCAGAAATTCTGATATTTCATAACAGCAGGATGCTATAGAGTAATTGTGGTGGAGCTGGCTCAGATACCTTCATTAATGAACATTAAGAGGCTTAACAAGATGGGGGTGGGTACCAAACTAGGGTGAGTCAAAAAGTTACAGTAATTATCAGAGATCAAGGCCTCTGGGGGAGGGGGACACTGAACAAAGGTCAGTGAGTTATAAGGTTTTTCATGTGGACAATAAACAGAGGAAAGTGGAATGGTTACCCTTTCAATAGAAATATTCATATACAAAGGTAAGATCCATGTTGAATAATCATCATAATGATAGATTTTTAGTTGGTAATGGCCATATTGAAAGGGTGAGGTTGGTATAGCCAGTTTCAGTAATTTCAGATATCAGCCTTTGGCTGTTTTATAATTTACTGGAAGTAAAAAGACATCTATACAATGATTAATCATAATTATTTATTAATTATTAACCCTGGGTTACAATTTGGGTAAGCATCCAGGCACTTCCCTCCAGTCAGGGGTTCCTTCTCCTGATAGGATATCACTTGTGGGGTGCTTAAATCTCCCCCACAAATGAACATTCCCTCTGCAAATGTCCCTGATGCTAAAGTGACTCCCTGCTCTGTATTCTTTCTGTCTCCAAGCAGTGGACTCCCAAGTTCCATGAGAGCAGCCACTCAGCCCACTTGCCTCTCTTCCCCAAGAAGAGATCTCAGCACAGAGCAGACCTGCAGCCACCCTGGGCCCTTCCATCCCAAGGGAAGGAAGCCCAGGGCTGTGGTCAGATGGGATGGAGGCTTTGGACATGGGATCTCTGAGCTGGTAGGTGACCAGAAGGCAAGGAAGAGAGGTAGTGATGAAGAGGGACTGACTGAGCCAGAAGCCTATGCTTGGGAGGGACCCAAAGAAGAAGGTGCTGGCCTGGGGCTGGGAAACAGTGAAGGTTGCTTCAGGATGTGTGACAGCCATGGGTGATGGTCTGTTGTGGTTTCTTCCCATCCAAATCCTGCTAGCATGTGAGGGAGGACTGATGGGCCCCTAATATGTGTTTGTCTGTTTCCCAGGTTGTTTGTTGTTACTCCTCCATTTGCTCAGGGGCCCTGGAGTTGCTGAAAGTGTTTGGTTTCTTGAAAGCAGTGGCCAAGAACATTCCCAAGATGGCCTAAGGCATAGGTGGGTGAGTCTTGTCCCCTGGGGACTGGAGGACATGGGGAGTGTGTAGGATGGGGTCCAGGGACAAAGAGGATATCCATGCATGCCCCACACCCACCCCTACCAGGACTCAGCTTTCCTTAGCCATCCAACAAGAACAACCAGCCCTCCTGCTGGCTCCCCCAGCCAGCAACCACCCAGCCTAGGTGACTCTTCTTGCAAGCACTTGGACTGCCAGGTCCAGCCAGTAGGCTTGACTGATCACACCAGGCCAGGGTGAGGAGGAAGCCCAAGGTCTTCTTTCCTGCCCAGGTCTCAGGAAAGTCTCTTCTCTAGTGATTCCAACCCAGGCTATCCCCTTGCCTAGTTTCCCATCAGGTGCACCCCTCCCACATGTTGTCTTACCATGGGTAAATCCATGGCATTCCTGCTATTGGCCAGCTTAGGATGAGCACAGCACCTGTCTTTATCCTGGCTCAGTCCTTGGCCCTTGGAGCCAAACTGGGACTTTTCCAACATGGAAAGCCAATGTCTGCCCAGAGCATTAGGGTTGTGGAAGACATGGGTGCCAAGGTCCATCCTGGCCCACCCATGTCACTTCACACAACACAGGCTATTGTGTATTAGGTCCATCTGCTCAGCTCAGCAGTCAGAGCAAAATCAGGAACCCAATCAGTTCTGCTGTGACTAGGAACACCAGCCAGGGTCAAGACAGAGACTGGCAGGACTTAGGCCTGGAGGCAGACTGTCTGGATGCATAATCATCTGGGAAGAGATGCCCTTGGAGCTAGGAACTGGGGCCAGCTTTTTTGGACATGAGCTGGGGCTTAGGCAGAGTTCACTTGGTACTGTGAGCAGAGCCTCCACTCACATTTCCTGGGTCTTTGCTGTTTGTGCACAGGCTTCCTTCAAAAGATCATTGCATCAGAGAGCTAAGGCCCTAGGGTTGGCGGTAGGGTTAGGAGCAGATACTGATGTACCACCCACCCTCACCCTTCTGGGGTGTTCTCCTGGCTTCTTCCCAATGGAGCCCTGCAGGCCTGTTCTTGTTCAATTTTTCATGCAATTGTGTCACAACTTCTCCAGAGAATACAACGGGTGGTGTTGGTAATGTTGTTACAGTAAGCACAGCTATTTCCAAAAGGAGGGTCTGCTGGATCCAGTGCCACAAAGGAAAAACACATCTCTCAGTGAGAAAGTGATTTATTGTGAGTGCACAGCAAGGAACTGAGTTACTATTCCTCAAACCAGTTCAAAGTGACAATGGGAGCTAAGGTTTTTATAGGCAAAAGAAAAAGAAAATGGGGTAGTGAGAAAAAAGTTAGAAAAAAGCAAGAATGAGTGATGCTTCCAGTGGTCTTTTGAGGAGTATATGTGCAAATTCTCAGTTCTGCATTGTCTCAAGCATATTAAACTTGTCTTTGGTTAAAGCAGCTTAAAAAATACAGTTTAGATATTGTTTGTGGGAGCCTACATGTAAGATCTTCATGACTAACTTCCTCAGCCAACCACTCTAAGATATCAAACATTTTTTTTTTTTTTGTCTCTGAGGCAAGTTACAGATTTACAGGGTACTCCTGACACCATTCTGTCATTTTTGCTTTGAGACATTATCTTATTCCTGTATACAAAATTGAGAAGGTCTGGTTAATATCCTAAAAGGAACTAAGAGCAAAGAGTAAAGTTCTAAAATTAGATTAATAGAATACCAGCTCAATTCATGTATTAGAATTTTCAGAGCTGCTTAAGGAAATAAATTTTTCAGTAAAAACATTTTCCAGCTATCAATGTCAAAAACAAGTACTTGTTCAGCTAATATATAATCAAGTTTGGCAATGCTATTGTCAAAATTTAGATAATGAATTTAATGACTGATTTTGTGCAGCTCTAGCTCTAGCAATAGATCCAGTAAGTTCTCCTATTGTGGTTGATAGATTTCTAATTATGTTTTCATTTGTTTTAACCTCAAGCCAAGGTAGCAGCAAATTGTCAAAGAGGGAAACCCAGAATCATGAACTCCCCGGGTAAATCCTTTTTTGTCTGATAATGTAGGTTGTGGGGACTAGTCCAGGAAGAAATTTCAGATTCATTATAAAGACCTAAAGGGACAGTGAGGAGACCAAGTGCACTTTGCCCAGACATTTACCAGCTATTAAGAACCCAGGCAAATATATTACCAAAGCACTCACAATTTTTACAGGAAGAAAAAATGCCTTTTTTTACTTTAAAAATTTTTTGTTTAGAGATGCTGTAGGTTTACAGTAAAATCATGCAAAAGATACAGCATTCCCATATAACCCCTGCAAACTGTTAATCACTCTGAATTAGTGTGGTACTTTTGTTACAAGTGATGAAAGAATATTAAAACTTACTATTAACTATAGTTCAGAGTTTACATTAGTGTATATGTTTTCCCATATAACACCCTATTATTATGACCTTGCATTAGTGTGGTACATTTTGTTATAATTCATGAAAGGACATTGTTATCATTAATTATATAGTGCATCATTTACAATCATGAATATGTCACACAGTCAAAAGAATTCTTTTAAATGTAATTATTTGCAAGAAGATTTCACTTACAGATCCACAGTGACTCAACACTTATTAATTGACATGACAAAGAAACCATATTTCAGCAAATCAGTTGGAAAATCCTCAAAGACCAATCATCATTTGATCAACATAAGCAGAATCACACTAGAAGAAAATCATATAAATGTCATCAAAGTGCTATAGCCTTTATTACAATATCTGTCTACAGACAATACAATGAAACTCACTTTGGAGAGAAACCATATGAACACCTTCTATGTGGGAAAGCTTTCATTAGATTTATTCACAAAGGAGAGGAGCCCTATCAATGCCATCTATGTAGAAAAGCCTTCCATCAATATTCTATTCTTAGACAACATGAAAGAACTCAGAAGAGAGAAAGCTTATGAATGTCATCCATGTGGGAAAGTTTCCATTCATTGCCCTGCCCTCAGTCAACATGGAAAAACCCACACTGTAGAGACACCCAATGAATGTCATCTGTGTGGAACAGTCTTCATTCATTGCTCTTCACTTAAAGAAGTTTAGCGAATTCACTTTGAGAGAAATCCTACAAATGTCATCTATGTGGGAAAGCTTTCACTCATAGTTTTACCCTCAGGCAAACTGACAGAATGCACACTCGACAGAAACTATATCATCTAAATGGGAAAATCTCAATTTTTATAACATGAGATTATCCAAACTGAAGAGAAATCCTATAAGTGTCATCAATGTGGGAAGCCTTTACTCAATATTCTAACCTTAGATGGAATTAAAGAACTGTCACTGTAAATGGTTTTCAATACGAAAGAGACTTCAGCCACAGGATTAACATTTAAACACACCAGAGAACTCACATACTGAAGAAACACTGTTTGCCATCAATATGGAAGTGCCTTTAGTCATCAGACTACTTAAGATAATCTAAGGAAACTCATAGAAAAGAGAATCAATATGAATGTCCTCTATGTAGCAAAGCCCTTAAGAAAATGATTTGATATATCATATGAGAGGATTCACAGTATAAACCCAATAGAAGTAGAGACACAGAGAAATCAAATGTGAGAAAGTCTGTATCTGTGCTTAATTTAGGAATGCCTTAATTTATAATATAATTATAACAATGAGGTGGAACCAGTGGCCACTTGACAGTTTTTGGGTAGGGAGGGGATGAGCAGTTGAAATACAGGGGCTTCTTTGGGAGTTGGAGGTTGTCCTGAGTACTGTTGTGGCAATGGATGTAGGCCATTTTAAATCAGCACACACCACTCAGAACTGAGTGGGAGAGAGTGTGGTCTACAGTGTGAACTGTGGTCTATGGTTGGTGGCAAGGCCCCAGGATGTGTAAGTTCATTGAGGTTGGTGGGCCACACTGTGGGAGATGTTTGTGTGGGATGTGGTGGGAGGTGTGGGAGGTGGGCAACATGGGAATCCCAGTGGGTTCTGTGTAATATTTTAGGTAATCTAAGCACCTCTTAAAATATATGTATATATATATATATTTAAATAACATTTTTGTAAGCAAATACACATATATGCATATATATTTATATATCATTTTGCAAATGTTTGTATGTATTGTGAGAATTTTGATTTTTACCCATAATAAAAAAAAAAGAAAAAAAAAATTATAATATAAATAAATGAACTACACAGGAGTAAAACAACAGGCTTGTAATCACTGTGAAATATCATTCAGACAGACACAATCTTTTGTGTGCTAAAGAAAACTCAGTTTAGGTATAACTATGAAAACATGAAATAAGAGAGAAAAGTCTTTACTAGGAGGATGAAACCCCTTGGGGTAGTTCCAGAAAATTCATAATGGAAAATGTTTTCAATGAGAATTCATTTATTCAATGATTGGGGAGCTTATGGGCATTAAATATTTTGTCTCTTTGGGGACTATTTTATGAGGAGTTTGGAGAAATGATTGGGTATCTCAGGGCTGAGTTATGGAGGTCAGTGCTAGAAATGCTCTAGGTTTAGGAACAGGGGGATTTATGAAGTTTTTACTTGGGAGTCTTCTAAGGTAAATGAATATGGTTTTATGGTTGCCTCTAATGGGCCAGTGATGGACATTTCTTTGGGTCAGTGATTAAATATCTGAAGAACAGGAAGAGATGTGGTTGCTTTGTTTCTGATCTTAGAGGAAACATTCATTTCAGTGACTAGAATCTTTATCAGTGGGTGAGAGAGTACTGTAGATAGTAGTTCACTGAGCCAAGCATAGGTCCAGATAGTTCTCCTTACCTCTTGCTAATGGCACAATAGGGAGTATCAGTTAGAACCCACTGCAAAAATCTTCTTGATTATAATAAATTAGATAATAGATTCCAAAATCTGCAAGTCCCATAGGCAATGCCATTATGATGGTCAGATGTGGAAATCCACTCCTTGATCTTAATTTTGGAAAACATATAATCCAGAGTATCCATATATAAAAACCTTTCAGCTAACTTCTTACACAATTTTAAGACTGCTGAATATTTTCCTAGTAAAATTGGGACCATTAGAAGTATTTCTGCTCTCACCATTACACCTCATGTTTTATTAAATATTGAAAGACTGAATGCTTTACCCTAGAGACCAAGGAAAGGATGTCTTCTCTCATCACTTCAATTACATATTGATATAATCGCAGACTTAGTGTAACAAGTCAAAGAGTGGAAAGAAAAATCAGAAAACTTAGAAAAAAATCGTTTTGATTGCAGATTGATTGGTTATATAGAAACCACTATTAAATTCACAAAAAAATTTAGAGGTAATTAGTAAATTTACTAAGGTCACAGTGTACAGAGATAAAATAAACTTCAATTTCTATATACTAGAAAGTTAATGAGAGAGGTACTCCATGTTCTTAGGACCGAAATTTCATGGTGTAAGCATTTCCATGTCTAGTTCAGTGGTGGTTCCACCAAGCAGCAGAAGCAGTCATGGGAAATACAGTTATTTCATGGATGTCACCAAGGGCAAGTTCATTGTCCTCATCATGGGTAGGAATCATCCTCAGCTTCTCTCCCACCAGGATCTCCAGCTTCATTGAGTGTGTAAAGAATTTGGATCCATCCTTCATTGGTTATGTCATTCCATAAATGTTTATGATGATAGAGCCCTTGCCCTGCACATCAACATGAGTAACATAAATAGTGCCTTTCCACAATGTCAGTTATTTCCATAAGCCCCTTTGCCACAATTGGGAACTTGATTCTCCAATCATGTTCTGTCCAGGTTCCTTACATGACATTCTTTATGACTCCCACCATGAGGTAGTCAACAAGTACATTGGGCTGTTTGGGTCCAAGTGTTTTGGAGTTAAGCAGATCACTCAATGTTCTGTCCATTGTGCACTTTTCCTGTTGCCAATGGTGGTTTATTGTCTTTCTTTGGCTAAGGAAACAGCAGCTGCTGCCCAATGGATTCCAGATGACTTCAACTTGACTTATCCATCAGTGAACCAGTACCTTGTGGACATTCTTGAGTTGGAGCCCTCTGCATTCCAATACAGTGAGGGGAGGGCCTTCGTCTTGTATTGAAACAGGATCATTGTTGAGAGATGCTTCTGCCACCACTTCATGCAAGCATGCCATTCCTTGAAGACAAAGACAAGCACATTCTTTAATTAACTACTTCCATTTGATGATACTCTGTCATTAGCCCCAGCCTGGATAAATTTTCTGATTACCCAGGACCCAGGATATGTTGAGAATTTTTAGACTCAGGAGGATTTGAGAGCTATTGGTAATCCTTATCCTTTCCATTTCCACCAAAGCCCAACAACACACAAGAAGTTGCCGTTTGAAAGACTTGTTCTGGGTTGTATCTAGGAATGTTGTGGTCTAAATGACATAACTCTGCTTTCCATATGACCCAATATAGAGGTACCAGGAAGATACCAAGATGTGGAATATGATGGCTCCAATATGAAAATAGCCTAAGAAAACAATGGGCTTATTTTTTGGAGGTGGGTGACTTTAGAGACAGTTATTTCTC
This sequence comes from Tolypeutes matacus, assembly GCA_026826555.1. Classification (NCBI taxonomy): domain Eukaryota; kingdom Metazoa; phylum Chordata; class Mammalia; order Cingulata; family Chlamyphoridae; genus Tolypeutes; species Tolypeutes matacus. The sequence goes on from JAKSZT010053994.1 coordinate 837,256, forward strand.
CTGTGCTGGTACAGGGTCCAGTGCTAGCTTAAGTGATATATTACTGTGGGAAATAACCTGCTGAGCAGGACCTTACATTTTGTTAGAATTTATGGCCCAACTAAATTGTCAAATCCTAGTTAGCTATGTATGCAATCCCTGGGCAGTTTTTTCCTTGCACTGGCCAAACAACATGAAATCATCACTATAATTGAGCACTTGGAGTTCTTTGAGCAGGGATAGCTTACTCAAATCCTGTCCCACCCATTGCTGGCAGGTAGTGGCTAAGTTTAAATATTCATGAGGCAGATCAGTGAAGGTAAGCTGTAGGTCTTGGCATTGGAAAGAAAATTGATCCTGATCTTCCTCTCAGAGTAGGAAGGCAAAAAAAAAAAAATTCACCAGGTCAACTGCATATTAAACATCAATGGAATCCATGATGGTTTCCAAGAGAATCACAATGTCTGGGACTGTAGGTGCCAAAGGCAGTACTTCTGCACTCAAGTGCCAATAGTCTATAATTAGTCACTATGCTCCACTTGCCTTTTCAACTGGCCACACCAGGCTATTATAGATCAGATGTTGGAACAGATGACAGCTGCAGAAAGAAGGTATTTTATGAATTCCTTTTCTTCTCCACAATGGCAGTATTGCCACTGTTAGATAATTCAAGGAGGTGGGAACACTGGGGTTCCTCAGTCCATCTCTCCCCTAACCATGTGTATTAGTCAGCCAAAGGGGTGCTAATGTGAAACACCAAAAATGGGTTGGTCTTTATAAAGGGTATTTATTTGGGGTGGAACTCCACAGATACCAGGCCATAAAGCTTAAGTTTCTTCTCTCACCACAGTCCATTGCTACGTGTTAGAGCAAGACAGCTGCCGGTGTTTGCCAAGGTTCAGGCTTCTGGGGTTCCTCTCTTCCCGGGGCTGCATTTCTCTCCGGACTTAGCTCCTCTATTTCCTCCACAAGGTCAGCTGTAGATGATCAGGCAAATGGCTTGCTTCTCTTCTTCTGGGGCCTTCTTTCCAACATCAAAACTGCTTCTCAAAAGACTGCTTCAACTGTCCTTTGCCTTGCCTTTTTTTCTTTTAAGATTTTATTTACTTATTCATTTATCCCCGCCCCCCTTGCTGCTTGTGCTCGCTGGGTCAGCTAACCGCGCCGTGTGGGAGGGCTTGCCTTCACCAGGAGGCCTTGGGAACCGAACCCGGGGCCTCCCATATGGTAAACGGGAGCCCTACTGATTGAGCCACAGCTGCTTCCCTGCCTTGCCTTTTATATTCGATTCCCCACCCACCAAGGGGTGGGGATCTACACCCTAATCCTAACCTAATCATGCCCAGATTAACAGATCAGTTTACAAGCATGATTCAATTATATTTTTGGAATTCATAATTACATCAAGCTGCCACACCATGATAACCAGAATTTGTTGGGATGGGGGAGCTTATACTTGTATTCACCATTGGGATGTGCAGTGGTGCAGCATATCAATTGCTACAGTGTATTCTGTTTTGGGAAGCATGACCACAGAGGTGTCCAAAGGCCAAATGGACAAACCCATGGCAGTAACATTCCATCCCCATAGCCTTGTGGAATGCATAAAGTCTTGCAACACCTCCCCTTTACACCAAATAGAATGATGTTGGTACAAAAGTAATTGTGATTCTGAACCATGAATTTAAATCATTATAACTAGGCTCAAAACTTCTTTATAGATCAAAATAGGAATGATTACAATCAGCACATTTTTGCCAATGAGAAATAAGTTTGTGCATTGCTGTAACATAAAAGTCCATACTTCAGGATTCAACAAACTCTTGGAAAGCATTTTCTGCATCCTGCTGGTTGTGGAAGAATTTTCCCTGTGAAAAGTTGCCGAGATGCTTGAAGAAGTGGTAGTCAGTTGGTGAGAGGTCAGGTGAATATGGAGGATGAGGCAAAATAACATAGTCCAATTTGTTAAACTCTTGAAGTGTTGGTTGTGTGATGTGCAGTCAGGCATTGTCATGGAGAATTGGGCCCTTTCTGTTGACCAATGCTGGCAGCAGGAGTTGCAGTTTTCAGTGCATCTCATTAATTTGCTGAACATACTTCTCAGATGTAATGGTTTTGCTGGGATTGAGAAAGCTGTAGTGGATCAGACCAGAAGCAGTCCACCAAACAGTTACCATGACCTTTTTTTTTTTTTTTTTTTTAATTTTATTATGGGTAAAAATCAAAATTCTCACAATACATACAAACATTTGCAAAATGATATATAAATATATATGCATATATGTGTATTTGCTTACAAAAATATTATTTATATATATATATATATATACATATATTTTAAGAGGTGCTTAGATTACCCAAAATATTACACGGAACCCACTGGGATTCCCATGTTGCCCACCTCCCACACCACCCACCACATCCCACACAAACATCTCCCACAGTGTGGCCCACCACCCTCAATGAACTTACACATCCTGGAGCCTTGCCACCAACCATAGACTGGTGCAAGTTTAGATTTGGGAAGTGCTTTGGAGATTCTTCTCAGTCCAACCACTGAGCTGGTCATCACTTGTTATCATATAAAATACACTTTTCATCACACATCACAATCCAACTGAGAAATTTTTCATTTTTGTTGAGCATAGAAAAAAAGAAGATGACACTTCAAAATGATGATTTTTAAAAATTTTGGTTAGCTCATGAGGCACCCACTTACTGAGCTTTTTCACCTTTCAAATTTGCTTCAAATGCCAAACAATAATAGCATGGTTGACATTGAGTACTTCAGCAACTTCTGTAATTTAAGAGGATCACCTTCAATGATTGCTCTCAATTGGTCATTAACTTCTGATGGCTGGCCATTATGCTTCCCATCTTCAAGGCTCTCATGTACTTTGCAAAGCTTCTTGAACCACCACTGCACTGTACATTCATTAGCAGTTCCTGGGCCAAATATGTTGTTGATGTTGCAAGTTGTCTCCATGGCTTTATGACCCATTTTGAACTCAAATAAGAAAATTGCTCTAATTTGCTTTTTGTCTACCATCATTTCTATAGTCTAAAATAAATACAAAATAAACAGCAAATAATAAGTCATTAGCAAAAATTTTAAAGTGAAAAATGCACATTAAAATTATGTATAACATAACCTAATTTATTTATGAATGTATGCCAATAACAAATGGCAAATTTCAACAATGCAAAACTGCAATAACTTTTGCACAAACCTAATAAATTGGGTTCCTGTGTCCAATAGTGCTATAAAGTTTGTTACATGTCCCCAAATTGTATATGGACTGGAACATGTGGCCTACGGTTCTGGAGGATGGCTGGGTTCTTGTCCCCAATCCTCAACTATTTTAAATTCAGAAATGTCTTGGTAAAGAGACCTCTCCCAGGGGCCAGACTTCTCAGGCAGAGTTGAAGGTGGAGACAAGAGATTTCCAAGTTTCTCTTCCTCTTCTACTGCCCATATCTGGTGACTGAGGGGAGGGGATCTAGAAAAGGAAGATTTTCCCTATTGAGGCTGTGGCCCTCCTTCCAGTTTATATTTTTCCCAAAGTTCTCCATTGGAGATTCCATCTGTGTTGTCTTTTGGGACCCCTTGCTCTAGTAACCAGAAGAACACAGCTTGGATACAGGGGTTTCCAAAGAAGTGATTGCTGCTGGATCATCTTGTGGATATCAGGGCTTGCTGGGTTAACAGTCTTGTGCCTATTGCCCAACCCTGTTCCTTTTTCAATTACCTCAGTTGCCACCCTCTTAGTCTGAAGCAGGAAGGGTATGATAGAACTATTCAACAGTGCCTACCAGGGAAATCCCTGGGATGAGGAGTAGAACCACCTTGTTGCTCCACTCAGAAGGAATTTTCTAATAAAATGATCAATGTCCTACCACAAACTTGGGACCTAGTGAGGGTCTAAATACATCTGATGGAGGTGAAATAGTCACACTCCAAAACCCAGTTGTCTCAGCATGACCACAGCTTCATTCTCACTATTCCAAGGCTTAGTTGCAATTTAGGTGGAGGTCTCTCAGAGTTGTGTATATTCCTCTTGCTCCCTGAAGAGTTCAGTTAAATAGAGGCTGCAGCCAGGTCATCAACTGGTCCTTCCCCACCCCCTACCACTCCCTTAACTCCATTTGACTAAGAGTTTGTTGTAATACAGGCTTGGATGTGAGGTGCCAAGACTCTTCCATTCAGTCTTGTTGAACAGGATAGCAGTGTTATTCTAATTGTAAAGTCAGGACAACTATGGGTTGCACAGAACAAATTGTCAAAAAGAGCAAGGGTGGGGTGGATGTTGCTCAAATGGTTGGGCCATATGTTTTCATCCCTGGGACCTCCCAGTAAAAATAAAGAAAAATATAGAAGGCACACAGGCTGCCAGTCCATGTGCACAGGTGTGCCATTAGGCTCCATGAGCAGGTGTACCATTAGGTCCCTCTGAGCCATGCAGCAAAATGATAATGTAATAGGAGAGTGAAACAAGGGAGACCAAAGATGAGGTGTGCTGAAAAACCAGGAACTAAGGTGGTGCAAGTGATAGGATACCTCTTTCTCACATCAGAGATTCCGGGATTGAATCCTGATGAAGGCAGGAGGAGAAGGATGAGAAGAGAGGGCAGAAAACAGATGCAGAGAATTGCCCAGCAAATGGACACAAAAACAGCAAAATTGGGGGATAAAAGTGGGAAAAAGTAAATAAATAAATAAATCTTTTTTTAAAAGGGCATGGGGAAATGTGGGAACATGGCTAATGGGTAGGCAGATAAAACTAAGTTCTCAGTAAAACAACTGAAAGGAAGTCTTGTTGACCTGCTTTGGGGTACAGCACAGCAGGACACTGCTTCACAACTCTCAGTAGAGTTGGGACAGAAAGGAAAAGGCTGAAGCAGCAAGCTGTGAGTTATTGATCCTCCCAGCCACTGGGAAGGGTTTCCCCCACCCACCCATGAGATATTGACTGAGGATAAAACTCCTGGAAAATTGTATCTGACTGAGAGGAGAACAGACTTCTTCCTCCCTGCCATCTCTGTTAGATACATATAGAGTTGGAGGGTGCTCTGGGTCATCTAGGAGGATACTGGAAAGAAAAGGAAGCCAAATAAAAATCTTGAGTTTCTTGCCCCTGTGGCTTTAAGTGGCACATATACCCCACCCTCAGGACAAAGAGCCTAGGTCAAGCCACTGGTTCCCTTCTCCAAATGGAGTGTGACTGCAACCTCCCTGGGAGGAGGAGGGGTCTGGGAGGCTGGAGAGTGGTTTCTTTGTGGTTATTTTAGCCAGCCATGTCCCCTTTGGTTGTTGGAAGGGACCCTGATGGGACAGGGGTAGAGGGGCACTCCTCAGGCAGGTTGTCATATGTAGCAGCTTAGGTAAAGAGAGGTATTACATCAGAGAGGAGACAAGGATCTCCTCAAGCAGACTGCCATTGCCAGCGGCCTAGGTAAAGAGAGGAATTACATCAGGAAGAAGGCAGAGATAACAGACTAAGCAGCAGGATGGCAGGGAATCTAATCTGCCTGAAGGAAAAGGGGCAGATAGCCTTCTGAAAGACCGTCTAAACTAGGACACAGATTAGCTCAGTGAATTTCTGCCTAACATATACGAGGTCCCTTGTTCAATACCCAGCTTCTCTCTGGGAAGTGATACAAGGATATTAGGTAACCAGCTGAAACTTTATGACAGTGAACATATTGACATTCTCTTTGTATTACCTTTTCTAGAATTTCTCTTTAAAAAAAAAAAGTTTCCTTTTTTATGTTTTGTGTTTTACTCACTAAAACCTGACTTAAAACCTGCAGAAGACATGCTTCAGGGTGATTGATTGGTGAATAGCAGAAGCATGTGAAGATCCCTAGGGGTCTAAGAGAAGGTTGTTTTTCTGTGTTTAACTTTATTTTATGATTTTTTTGCCTTCTACCTTTATTTTTTTAATGAGTAGCTACTGCCTTGCTTTCTTGCTGCTGTGTTTCCCCTTCCTTTTTTCCTGTTGGTTTTTCCTTTTTTTCTTTTGTTTACCAATTTTCTATTCCTATCCTATATCTTTTTCTCTCCTGCATCTTTATATTTTTGTTTTCTTTTGTTGTTTTTTCATTCCCCCTCTTTTTCCTTGATCTTTAAATTTTCCTATTCTCATTTCACTCTCCCAACTTTCTGCTTTCTTTCTTTTTAAATTTTCTTTCTTTCCTTCTTTTTTTCTCTATTTATCTTACTTTTTCCCCCATCTTCTCTTCATTCCAGCCTTTTATGTCATTCTATACTTTTCTCTATTCTGTTTCTTGTTTCATTGTTTCTATTCCACTTTCCCAATCTTATTCCTCTATACTTCTTACTCAGGTTAATTATTCAATTTCCTAGGTCTTGTACAGTCTCTCTCTTACCTTTTACTGTTATTACTACTATTATTCTTTTTCTCTTCCTATCTCTTCCTATTTCTCAGGTCCTAACTTTCTTTTCAAGGGAATATAGACAAGAGAAAGGAAATAGAATAAGAGGAATGAAGAGTTGAAGTGAAACCTTACCACACTCAAAAACAATAAAATAAAACCATAGAGTATATAGAGAGGCTAATCAACTGAATAAACTCATTGAGATAAACAGATGCCTAGACACCAACAAAAAATTACAAGCAATATTATGAAGCAGGAAGATATGGCCCAGTCCAATGAACGAACTAAAAACCAGGAGGAGATGCACAACATGGAACAACTAATCAGAGATGTCCAAACAAATATCATGAATTAACTTAATGAAGTGAAGAAAGAGATTAAGGATATTAAGAAGACAATGGGAGAACATACTGAAGAAATTGTGAAAATACGTAAAAAGATAACAGATATGATGGTGATGAATGAAACAACCCAAGAAATCAACAATACACTGGAAACACCTAACAGCAGATTTGAACAGGCAAAGGAAAGAATCCACGATGTGGAAGACAGTACATTTGAAATCAAACAGATAATAAGACAAATAGATAAAAAGATACAAAAAATTCCAACATGGACTTAGGGATTTGAACGACAACATGAAACACACAACCATATGCATTATAGGCATATCAGAGGGTGAAGAGAAGGGAAAGGGGACAGAAGGAGTTTTGGAGAAATAATGGCTGAAAACTTCCCAACATTATTGAGGGAGATGGATGCACATGTCCAGGAAGTGCAGCACACCTCAAAGAGTATAAATCCCAACAAACCTACTCCAAGATATATACTTGTCAAACTGTCCAATGCTTAAGACAAATAGAGAATACAGCAAGCAGTAAGAGAAAAGAGAACCATCACATACAAGGGAAGCTCAATAAGATTAAGTGCTGATTTCTCATCTGAAACCATGGAGGCAAGAAGGTAGTGGCATGGCATAATTAAGATGCTAAAAGAAAAAAAACTTCCAGCAATGAATTCTTTATCCAGAAAACCTACCATATCTGGTAATCTAAGTATCTTAAAGAGAATATGTCAATAATAAAAGTGCATTTGAAGAAACACTAAAGGGAGTTCAACAGTTCAAAAGGAAAAAACAGGAGAGAAAGAGCATTGGAGGAGAGTGTAAGAATTAGTAAAAAGACAAAAAGAGAAAGAAAAATGACATATGACATACATAAATCCAAAGATAATATGGATAATGTAAGTAATTTCTTGACAGTAATAACATTGAATGTTAATGGATTAAACTCACCAGTCAAGAGATAAGATTGGTAGAATGAATAATGAAACATGACCCATCTGTGTGCTGTCTACAATAAACCAACCTTAGACCCAGTGATGCAAGGAGTCTGAAAGTGAATGTTCGGAAAACAATTTTACAAGCAAACAATAACCAAGAAAGGGCAGGAATAACTATACTAATATTGGACAAAATAGACTTCAAATACAAAATTGTTGTTAGAGACAAAGACAGAAACTATATATTAATAAAAAGGGTAAACTTTCAAGAAGAAAGAACAATCATAAATATTTTTACAGTCAACCAGGGCACCTCAAAATACATGAGGCAATCACTGGAAAAACTAAGTGGAGAGATATAGATATCCCAACAATTATAGTGGGGGATTTTAATACACCATTATCACCATTAGACAGAACATCTCAACAAAGAATCAATTTAAAAAAACAAAGACTGAATAATACATAATAATACATAATAATATTAATAAACATACACAGAACACTACCCCAAATACAGTGGGATATACATTCTTCTTGAGTTCACATGGATCATTCTATAAGATAGACCACATGCTAGGATGCAGAAAACTTTCAATGAATTCAGAAAGTTTGAAATTATACAAAGTAATTTCTTTGACCACCATGGAATGAATTTGGAAATCAGTAAGGACCAGAGAACCAGTTTAGGCACAAATTTATGATAAACAACACACTCTTAGAAAAACAGTGGGTCAAGGAGGAAATCTTAAAAGAAATCAGTAGCTACCTTGAAACAAATGAAAATGACAACACAACATATTAAAACCTATGGGATGTAGCAAAAGCTGTACTGAGAGTGAAATTCTTAGCCATGAATGCATATATCAAAAAAGAAGAAAGAGCTAAAATAAAAGACCTAAGTGCACACCTAGAAGATTTAGAAAAAGAACAACAAACTAACCCCAAAGGAAGTAGAAAGAAGGAAATAACAAAGATTAGAGCAGAACTATATGAAATTAAAAATAAGAAAGCACTAGAAAAAAATAAAGAAAACCAAAAGCTGGTCCTTTGAGAGAAATCAGTAAAATTGACAAACCATTAGGTATTCTAACAAAGAAAAAAAGAATATGCAAATACACAAATAAGAAATGAGGAAGGGGATATCACCACTGACCCCACAATAATAAAGAGTACCATAAGAGAATACTTTGAAAAATTATATGCCAGGGCAGCAGATGTGGATCAAGTGATTGGGTTCCCATCTACCACAGGGAGGGTCCTGGGCTTGGTTCCCAGGGCCTCCTGGTGAAAGCAAGCTGTCCCATGTGGCTGTCTGGCCCACATGGAGAACAGGTAGGCATGGAGAGCTGCCCCATGCAGAGAGCTGACCTGCACAGAGAGGTGTCCCACACAGAGAGCTGCACTGCATGGCAAGCTGAAGCAACAAGATGATGCAACCAAAAAAAAGACACATAGAGACAATGAGAGACAAAACTGGGGAGCTAGGTGGCTCAAATGAATGAGTGCCTCTTCCTACATTGGAAGATCTCTGGATTGGTTCCCAATGCCTCCTAAAGAGAAGACAAGAAGACAAGGAGACACAGAAGAACACACAGCAAATGGACACAGAGAGCAGGCAGTGAGCACAAGTGGCTTGGGGGATAAATAAAATAAATCTTTAAAAAAAATTATGCCAAAAAATGGATAATTTAGAGGAAATGGACAAATTCCTAGAAACATGCAAGCAAGCAGCCTACATTGATGAAAGAAGAAATTGATTAACTCAAATGATCAATCACCAGTAACAAGATTGAATTTGTCATTAAAAAACCTCCGAACCAAGAAGAGCCCAGGACCAGATGGCTTCACAAGTGAATTTTCCAAATATTCCAGAAAAAACTAACAAAATTCCAGCTTAAACTCTTCCAAAGAAATAAAAATAGAAGGAACATTGCCTAACTCATTCTATGATGCCAGTATTACCCTAATACCGAAGCCAAATAAAAATGCCACAAGAATGGAAAATTACAGACCAATCTCTCTAAGGAACTTAGATACTAATATCCTCAACAAAAATACTTGATAATCATATTCAACAACACATCAAATGAATTATATGTCATAACCAAGTAGGTTTCATTCCTGTTATGCAAGGATGGTTCAACATAAGAAAATCAGTTTTATACACAACATAAACAGATAAAAAATTACATGATCATCTGTGTAGATGCAAAAAGAACATTTGATAAAATACAGCAAACTTTCCTGATAAAAACATTATAAAAGATAGGGATAGAAGAAAACTTCCTCAAAATGAAAAAGGGTATATATGAAAAACCCACAACTAACATCATATGAAATGGTGAAATCCTAAAAGCTTCCCCTCTAATGTATAGAAGAACACAAGGATGCCCACAATCACAGCTCCTATTAAACATTGTGTTAGATGTACTTGCTTGAGCATTTAGGAAAGAAAAAGTATAAAAGTCATCCAAATTGGAAAGGAAGAAGTAAAATTTCACTATTTGCAGATGGCCTGATCCTATACATAGAAAGCCATGAGTAATCTACAACAAAGTTTCTATAGCTTATAAATGAGTTCAGTAATGCCACAGGTTATAAGATCAATGTGCAAAGATCAGTAGTATTTCTGTACACCAATAATGAGCAATCTGTGGAGGAAATCAAGAAAAAAAATCCCATTTACAATAGCAACTAACTGAATCAAATAACTAGGAATATATTTTACTAAAGATCTAAATTTCTTATACACAGAAAACTATAAAACACTGTGAAAGGATTTCAAAGAAGACTTAAATAAATGGAAGAACATTCCCTGTTAATGGATAGGAAGATTGAATATCATTAGGATGTCTATCCTGCACAACCTGATCTACAGATTTAATGCAATCCCAATAAAAATCACCACAGCATTTTTACTGAATTGGAAAAAATATGAAATTTATGTGAAGGGCAAAAGGTCCCAAATAATCAAAGACATATTGAAAAAGAAAAAATGAAATTGGAGGAATCACACTACCAGACTTTAAAACATACTACAAAGCTACAGTGGTCAAAATTGGATGGCGTTGGCACAGGGATAGACATACTGACTAATTAATGGAAATGAATTGAGAGTTCTGATAGAGATCCTCACATATACAGTCTTCTGATCTTCAACAAGGCCACCAAGTGCCTTCAACTGGGAGAGAATGACCTATTCATCAAATGGTACTTGGAGAACTGGATATCCATATTCAAAAGAATGAGAGAGGAATACCATCTCACAACTTACATAGAAATTAACTCAAGATGGATAAAAGATATAAATATAAGAGCCAAGACCATAAACACCTTGGAAAATAATGTAGGGAAGAATCTACAGGATCTTGTCATAGGAAATATTTTCATGAGCTTCACACCCAAAGCATGAATAGTGAAAGAAAAAATAGTAAATGGCACCTCCTTAAAATTAAAAACTATTGCACCTCAAAAGAGTTTGTCAAGAAAGTGAAAAGGCAGCCTACTCATTGGGAAAAATATTTGGTAACCTTCTATCTGATAAGAGCCTAATATTGAACATATATAAACAAATCCTATACCTCAAAAATAGAAAGACAAGCAATCCATTTTAAAAATTGTTAAGTGATCTGCATAGACACTTCTCCAAGGAAGAAATACAAATGGCTAAAAAGTGCATGAAAAGATGCTCAACATCACTAGCTATTAAGGAAATGCAAATTAAAACTACAATGAGACATCATCTTACACCCATTAGAATGGTGGCTCATTAAAAAAACAGTAGACTACAAGTACTGGAGAAGATGTGAAAGAACAGGAACACTCATCCACTGCTGGTGGGAATGTAGAATTGTGCAGCCACTGTGGAGTACAGTTTGGCAGTTCTTCAAAAAACTAATTATAGATCTGCCATATTATCCAGCAATTCCACTGCTGGGTTTATACCCAGAAGAATTGAAAGCAAGGGCACGAACAGATATATGCAAACCAATGTTCATAGCAATATTATTCACTATTGCCAAAAATTGGAATCAACTCAAATGTCCATCTACAAATGAATGGATAAATGAAATGTGGTATGTACATAAAATTGAATATTACTCAGGTGTAAGAAGGAATACAGTGCTAACACATGGGATAACACAGATGAATCTTGAGGAACTTATGTTGAGTGAAACAAGCCAGGCATTGAAGAAAAAATTTTACATGCCTTCACTGATATGAATTAAGCAAATTGAGCAGACTCATAGAGCTAGAGTCTGGAAGATAGGTTTACTGGAAAAGAAAGGGAGAAGAAGGTTGTGAGCCAATGCCTATAAGGGTAAAATCTATGATAATGTGGAAGTGTGTAGTTGTGCAGTGAAGGGATATGATAGGTATGTAGTGATAATATAGGGGTTGAGCTGTGCAGGTTTTACTGGGGGGTAGATTGGGAACTGTGGGTTTGTTGGTCCATGGAACTGGGGGGAGTGTTGGGGGAGGGTGCAGGTGAATACTGGGTATTGGCGAGTATGTGGTTGAAACTACAATGTTGGGAAATCTCTTTTGGCAATATGCCAAGGAATGGTTACTGGTTTAGGGTTTTTGATGGGGGGCATTCAGGACAGGGCGCATCTGGGGCAAGCTTCTAGGGAGTGTGTGAATGATCATTTTGTCATAGGTTGATGTATCAGTGGGTGGAGACCCACATAATGAGAGGGAAGGTATTGGACTACCATCCTGGGGAGGCCTGCTATGTTCTCAAACAGAGGAGTGGGAGTCTCTAGAACATGGGAAGTGCCTAATAGGGAAAGCAAGACAAGTGTGTCAAGCTCTCAGTGTTGTTGCAAGTAACTATGAATCTTGTCCTTCAGGGAGTGAAGCCTGCTGGTTTCCATGGTCCCCAAGGAGAAGGGCAGGGAGGAATAGAATGGATGGAACAGGAGGTATTTTGGAGGTGATGGAAGTGTTCTACATGATCTTGCAATGATGGATACAGGCCATGTTATATTTCATTAAAAATTTATAAAAATGTATGGTCCAAAATGAAAACCATAAAGTAAACCATTGATCATGGTTAGTACCTATGTTTCAATATTTGTACATCAGTTGTAACAAATTTATCACCCACATATAAAAGGGTTATTAATATGGGAAGAGGGGAAAAGGGGAAGGATATTGGCTAAATGGGAATCACCCTATGTGACTTTATTTTGACCTAAACTTTTTTGAAGACAAAATGAAGAAAAATAAGATGCCTGGGGAATAAATGGAAGAAAATGTCACTGTACATACAGGACAAGAGATCTTACAGTGATGAAAGGCAAAATGTCAAAAAAAATTTTTTTTAATCTTTTTCATTATTTTTTTTTAATTTTTATTTATTTATTTTTTTTAAATTATGGGTAAAAATCAAAATTCTCACAATACATACAAACATTTGCATAATGATATATAAATATATGTGCATATTATGTGTATTTGCTTACAAAAATGTTATCTATATATATATATATATATACATATATTTTAAGAGGTGCTTAGATTACCTAAAATATTACACGGAACCTACTGGGATTCCCATGTTGCCCACCTCCCACACCTCCCACCACATCCCACACAAACATCTCCCACAAGTGTGGCCCACCAACCTCAATGAACTTACACATCCTGGAGCCTTGCCACCAACCATAGACCACAGTTCACACTGTAGACCACACTCTCTCCCACTCAGTTCTGAGTGGTGTGTGCTGATTTAAAATGGCCTGCATCCATTGCCACAACAGTACTCAGGACAACCTCCAACTCCCAAAGAAGCCCCTGTATTTCAACTGCTCATCCCCTCCCTACCCAAAAACTGTCAAGTGGCCACTGGCTCCACCTCATTGTTATAATTTCTTGCATTGCTAGAATCACCATATGTGAACAAGAGAATACCATCAAGTCCACTCTAGTCCATAGTTCTTCCCCCAATCCTGAGGCGACTGGGATGGTGATGTCCACTCCAAATCCAAGTGAGAGAGGGTTTATATCCCATGGATATGGTGGGTGGGATGATCCTGCCTGCAGATGCAGGCCCTCTCCATTCCCTGGGATGGCCATTTCCCATCGTTGTCTCCTCACCAGGTGACTTGGATGAGTCCATTGAGCTGTAGGGTAGGAGGTGCAGTTCCACCTAGATTTCCTGCACACCTGGCACATAGGTAGATGGGAGGCTCCAGTCTCTGGAAGTATACCTAAGAAACTCCAGCATCACATGTAGGTTTGAATAGAAGGGACTGGTGAACCATGTGCAGGGAGGACTTATTTGAGTCTAATTCTGTCACTCTCAGGAGCACAGATTCCAAAATAGAACCCACTGATAAGGCATCAGTCTCTGGGGCTATCCCCCCTTATATAGGACCAGGATGTCTCCGGAGCTCTCAGGAACCCCACTGAGTGGGGTGATAGGCACTTAGGTGTTCTATGAGCTCCTACTGAGGTGTGCGTAAGAGTTACCTCTGGGATGACCTCCCGACTCTCTTTGAAATCTCTTAGCCACCTGAACTCATTTGTCTTTCCCATTTCCCCCTTTTATTCAAGGTCTTTTTCCAGTTGTGTTGCCAGTTGGCACTTGGGAAAAGTTTTCAATTAGCAATAATCGTGCCTTGGATAAACCTCATTGGCTACGATACTGCCACTGCACAAAGCTGCCAGTTGGCACTTGGTATTAATCCCTCGTTGCCAGGGAGGCTCATCCCCGGGAGTCATGTCCCACGTTGGGGGGAAGGTAATGCAATCATATGCTGAGTTTGGCTTAGAGAGAGGCCACATTTGAGCAACAAGGAGGCTCTCAGGTGGCAACCCTTAGGCACCCCACAACTGCAGGCTAAGACTCATTTACAAGAGCAAAGACTCACAAGGGTAGTCGTTTTTTTTAACTTTTTCTGTATTTTATTTCTTATGTTTAAAGCTATCATTATTATTTCATTTTCTTATTAATTATATTTGGCTATTTTATTAGCTTCAGTTTTTGAAGAACTTTTGGATCACAAAAGGGTTGCAACTGTGGTAGGGGAGGATCACTGGTGTGGGGTGTCAGTGATGGGGGATACATGGAACGAAGTTCACCTGGTCATACATATAAGACATATAAATGTGTTCAAATGTTCATGGGGCATTGCCACAGTGGGTGGAGATTCACACAGTAATGAAAAGAATATCAAATTCACATCCTGGGAAGCTCTGCCACATTCTTGAATGGAACAGCAACTATCTCCCAAGTACAGGGGCAGTGATTAGTGAAGTAGGATGGTCCATTGATGGACCCTTGATACTGATGACTATTCTTATGAGACTTCACTCATGAAATTGAAACTTAGCCTAGAGTTACCTACTGGGAGCCTCCTTACTGTTCATATGTGGCCTCTCTCTAAGCTAAACTCAACATATATACCAATAACTTCCCACCACTGTGGGACATGTGGGGATGAGCCTCCCAGGCACCAAGGAATTGCTACTGAGTAGCAACAAGCACTGCAACTGGGGAAAAAAAACACCTTGACCAAAAGGGGCAAAGGTAAAGACAAATGAGTTTACATGGCTAAGAGACTTCAAAGTGAGTCAGGAGGTCATTCCAGAGGTAATGCTTATGCACACCTCAGCAGGGTCTCATTGACAGCCAAAATTAATACTACCCCTCAAATAGTGGGGCTCCAGAGGGCTCTGGAAATATTTGTACACTATAGTCAGGGCAGATGGCTCAGGAGTTTGGTCCCTTGACAGTGGGCTCTACCTTGGAATTTATGCTCCCCAGTGTGACAGAGTTGGACTCTGTTGTGGTTTCCCTACACTTGGCTCTCCTATTCTTCTATTTGAACTTATAATTAGTCCTAAAGTTGGTAGGTGTACAACCAAGAGACTTAAATCTTTGTGCTGTCTATGTGCCAGCTAGGCCCTGAATCTCAACAGAG
Organism: Tolypeutes matacus; assembly: GCA_026826555.1. NCBI lineage: Eukaryota > Metazoa > Chordata > Mammalia > Cingulata > Chlamyphoridae > Tolypeutes > Tolypeutes matacus. The sequence goes on from JAKSZT010053994.1 coordinate 852,849, forward strand.
CTGCAAGACCTACTCTCCAGTTCATTGGACTCACACAGGACAAATAACAAGGAGGAGATGATGGATAACTAATATACCAAGGAACTGAGAGTGTCTACATCTGAAAGCAAGAGAGTCTCATCCATCAGCCATATGGGATCAAATCCCCCATCAATTAAGGGTGGAGTGGGCATCACCATCCCAGAATCCTCAGGATTGGGCAGTGAATTATGGACTAAAGTAGACTTACTGGTATTCTACTATAGAGTTATTGGAATTCTAGCAATGGAAGAAATATTGACAGGGAGGCAGTGCAATCGAGGTTCTGAAAGTAGAGAGAGGAAAACATACATGTACTATGAGGGCATTTTCAGTACTTGGGAATTATCCTGAATGACATTACAATGACAGGTACAGGTCATTACACATCTTGCCATAACATACAGAATTGAGTAAGAAAAAGTGTAAACTACAATGTAAACTATAATCCATGCTTAGTGGCAATGCTTCAAAATGTGCTTATCAATTGCAATGAATGTACCACACTAATGAAAGATGTTGCTAATGTGGGAAAATATAGGGAGCGGGGCATATGGGAATCCCCTACATATTTTCTGTAGCATTTATATAAACTAAGTATCTTAAAAAATAAAAAAATGAAAAGACAAAAAAAAAAGAAATCAGTTGAAAGTATACAGGAGTCTACTACGGCACTCTTTATCCTGTTGCATTGATTTGTTTGTCTATCCTTCCACCATTACAACACTGTCTTGATAACTGTAGCTTTGTAATAAATCTTAAATCTGGGAAAAAAAGATCAGGAGGCATCATGGCCAGTCTCCCAGGGATGCCAACTGCTTGGGCCAGTGTTGGATGTTGGCAGTTCTGTATATCCCAATTCTCATTGGAGAGGAGAAACTTGTGCTGTTTGAGCGTTCAGTATTTATACACCACTATTTGTCAGGGATCTGTCAATGAGAGTTCTCACCCTGAAAAGCAGCAGGGGTTACATGTTTCCAGTTTCTGGGTTTAAGGATTGTGGGATGATCAGGGCTTTCCATTAAATCTAATATTTTTACCAGGCTGTGCAATGGAAACATGATGAGGCATGTGCAAACAATAGAAATGGGAGTAGGCAAGGCTGGGAAATGGCCTCTAAATGTGTCGCAGACTTCTCCGGCATATTAGAGTCCCCAATGTGCCCCCTGTAGGTACCAGTTATTGTATATTGGTCTATTTTGTCATGTCCTGAAAGAGTATTGTTGCCCATAGCAACATTAAATTCAAGTGGACCCAAAAGAAACAATTCTCATAATCATATCACAACATTTCATTAAAGTAATCATTAGGAACTTCTCCCATGGAAGGCCTGGTGACATTTAGGCTTTCAATACAAAGGCTGCATTCCTTCCCCATGGTGGGGGAAATTTATGTGGAAACCTTGGGCTTCAAAAGGCATCTCCCATGGCCAGTGGACTCTTTCTTGTCTATTGACTGATTTCTTGAGACACCAGGTAATATATACAGTAGGCCAATGTGGTCCACCTTATTGACAGTGTGGTTGGAATGATGTGGAGTGATGGCTAAATGCTGATAGAGCTGATAGATTTGCTTAGGTTGGTGTCTCCAGCAAAAGCCTATATCATTGGGCCAATTGGGGTAAGGGATTGTCTATCACTGTGAGATAACCAGGGGAGAGAAAGAGACAATATCATTTAATACCTCTCCCCTTACTTCCTTGAGGTTAAACTGTACTTGCCCAATAACTTGAGGTGAGGACTGCCAAGATAGGGTCATCCAGGCTCTCTATCAGAGCTCTGAAGCATCAATTTCTTCAGGGACACATTACCTCTTTTGTTTAACCCAGATCTTCCAGCTCTTATCATCCCATCTGGAGATGGAAGTCATATCCTGAACAAATTTGATAGAGCCAAAATTGTTTCCCACCTGTACTGATAGGTCAAGAGCTCCAGGTACACCCCGAGTATCCAAGTGCCTTGTCATTCTGTTGCACCTAACCATGTTTCCATGGAGTCCCACAAGAGGGAGTCACCTGCATCAACTCCAGGTTGGAATTAGGGGATCCTTGCAGTATTACCACTGCTGCCCAGATCACAAATCACTTCTACAAGATTTGTTCTCAGCTTAGTACACTGAGATTTGGATTCCTTTCCAGAAACATAACCTAATCAGGGGACTGCCTGGACCTCCACTTCTCAGATCTCAGTATTTCCAACATATGTTGCATTATCATGTTTCTCTTCCACTGGAAATACTATGTTCAATGTCCAAATAGCTTTAATTATACAGGAATTCCACCTAGTAAGTTGTTCTTCCAGATGGCATTTGAGTAGTTGTTATTTGAATCAATATTCCAATGTTTTATCACCCCATCTGCTTGAAGATCATAGGGAGAATGAAGGGCCAATATCATGCAATGGGAGCATGCCCATTGCTGGGTTAAATGTGCTGTTAATGAGGTACATTGATCTGATTGGAGCCTTGTATATCAGATCACATAGCCTAGGTATTTCTCCAAGGCCAAACAGTGCTCCCAGGATAGAAATGATGCATGTGAATTGTTGTACCATATCTTGAGTAACTGTGTAAAGTGGTGAGATATGATTGGATCCCATGACTGATGATAAGCATAAGAAGGTGGTTAAGTTGCCACTTTTGTGCAGGGCCTAAGTCCCAGCAGATACGGCCAGCCACACCATGCTGCACAGCTAGAGCACATTGTCATAAGCCACATGACTGTGCTGTGTCTTTGACCTCTGTCTCTTCTAGAGTGAGTATTCATGTTTTGCCCATTCTTGAATCTCAGTGGGACTTCTGTGTTCTACTCTGCGGTGGATTCAGTGGGCAATCATTATACCTTTTTGGCTGGCATGGATATTCCACTTATGGTTTGTTTCAACTGTCCTTTTGCAATGAGTGTCAAGAGTGGTAACAAACTGATCTTCTTCCCAGCTTACAATCTGTTGTCATAGACCCTGTGCCCCCAAAGAGGAGCTTCTTATAATCCAATCATTGATTTGTCAGTCACTGGCCAATATGGATAGTCATTTTGCAAGAGTTCTTGGGTCTATAAATATATAGTAGAAAGCTGTTGTAGTAGCCTGCAAAGCCATCCTTACTACAAGACTTCAACCCATTGGACAGAATACCCTCATCCAGTCTCTGTCAAAATGTGCCCATTTTTGTGACAGATCACATAGTAGCCCAATGGACTCCATCAGCTATGAGTTTTGCAGTTTCATCTGTGAACCAAGACATACTATCAGCTGGACTGTCCCACTTAGCCAAGGGAGGGGCAGGACCATCCCCTGTGGGCTGTATGGCCTCATTCAGCAAAGTAGAACTTTGTTCATAGAGCCAGCTAACTCCCTAAGGTCCTATTGATGCTTTTGCTCTTCGATGTACCATTTCCATTCAATGATGGAGTTTTGTTGAACCTCTCCTATTTTATTAGAAGGATTTGTGAATACCTACATGACTATGGCTGTTTTTTGTCTTAGAGTCAACAGAAGAGCAATCAATGCTTAAATGCTCAGTCTTCACTAAGGCCCAATAACAAGGTGAAAGCTGCTGATCAAGAGGTGGAAGGTGTCTTTAGTGGCCACCTTGATAGTTTTCATGTCCAAAACTCAAGAACAAGTACACTCCAATAGCACTTTCTTGTTGTAACAGTCTCTCTCATGTATAAGTTGGAGCCCCTAGACTTGTACTTCCATAGGTCTAACACGTTCTGTTGGTCCTGGTGGTGGAGGCTGTGTCACTGCATTTTCCTGACAATGTGGTTACCACAGGGGCAGGTGTGGGCTTGGAATAAGGGTGTGCATGGTTTGAAAGGTGTTTTGGGGCTTTCCAGTACCTGAGTCAGGCTGTGCAGTATGGGGCATTGCTTAGGACCAGAGAGAACACACTTCAGAGGATGCATTACCTGGTGGGGTGTCAGAAGCCATCAGAGGTGTGCCTCACTGGAAACTTTAGGGGCCCTTGACCCTTGGCCTCTTGTAAGCCAGACAAATTGTCTGGCACTGCTAAAGACAGTGAATCTTCTGGTCACCACCCTGGCCACCATAGTGTGGACTTGAGCAAGGCAGACAGTGGACTGCTGGGACAGGGGGCACCCAGGGTCTGGTGGCCTCAAGGAAGGGTCTGTGGCCTGGAACCAAGAACTGAGGTAACTAGGCTCCTCCAGGTTGGTGAGGCTCCACAGGACCTGCTTCACAGCCTGATGCTTGAGGATCTGGGCCACAGTAGCTGGAACATATGGCTATACTAGCCTGAGGATGCCTGAAGTCCTCTGATATCAGAAGGTAAACAGGGTTGGACATGGTTAGTATTTGCATGGTGACTACCTGGTAACACCAGATGATGTAGGCTTTTGACAACTGCATGTCTGACTTCTCTTCGTTTGTCAACCACCCCCAGAGTATGGCTCCCTCCAGCAAATCTTCAAGATCCTCCACCCCTGTACTGTTCCCTCATAGTTATCTCTACCATGTGCCCTGGCCTCCACAGCACTGGCAGGTGGCACCAACTCAGAGCTGGTGGGGAATATGGTGACCTCAACTGTGGTGGCAAAATCTCTTCACCTGCTAGAACTCTTCTGACCTATTGGATCCCTAGCCCTTTGTACCTGCATGCAAACAGTGCACACCAGGGGCTGCCTGCCAGTTCTCACCACCGTAGAACTCCCCTGCTTTCCCTGGCACAACAGGGATGAATGAATCAAGGGAACATACATCCCCTTTGCACCTAGACCCCATCTTACAAACTCCCTGTGTCCTCCAGTCCCCAGTGGATAAGACCCACCTATCCACCCACACATCAGACCCCCTTGGGCATGTTCTTGGCCAGTACTTTCAAGAAACCATGTGGCACTTTTAGCAACTCCTTGGCCCCTCTCTATACCAAGGGAAAACAAGCAAACACAGGAAACAGACAAGCAGGCAGGCAGTCATACAGGTGGGCAGGCAGACAGAGGCAGGCAGGGAAACAGACATATCTCAGGGACCCATCTCTCACAGGATAGCAGGATTTGGATTGAAAGATGTCAAGAGAGATTAGCAGCATCCTCCAACCTCAGCTAATTCCCAGCCTTGATGGCATACCCCTGGGCCTCCTTCCCTGGGGCCAAGGGGCCCATGCTGGCTGCAAGTCAAGGTTGGGCCAGGATCTCTTCTCCAGGATTAGGGGAGAGAGGGCTGAGTGGCCTGCTCTAGAGAAGCTTAGCATTGGGTGGGTAGAAACCACCTGGAAACAGAGCAGGGAGTCAATCTAGCTGTCAGCAAGGTTTGCAGAGTGAAGATACACCTGCTGGGGAGAACTCTGGTGTCCCCCAAATGATAGCCCATTGAGAAAAGGAACCCCCAAGAGGTGGGAAGAGGCTGACAGTTTCCTGAGGTCTTGGTAAAAGCATGGAATGTATTCCAGTTGCTCCTGCAAGGATCATCAGGAGTTCTGAGAGTGTTCATGACAGAAACACTGTGGCACAGAGACCTAGTGGACTGGTGTTTGGTAGGGGTCGGTGTAGCAGTTTGATGTAATTATGAATTCTAAAAATAGGTATTGGATCATGCCTGTAAACTGGTCTGTGAATCTCGGCATGCTTAAGTTATGATTAGGGTGTTAACTGGGTCACATCAGTAGGGTGCTGAGCCCCATGCTTTGGTGGGGCAGGAATCAAATATAAAAGGCATGGCAAAGAACAGAGTTGGAGTAGTTTTGAATTGAAGTTGTGATGCAGAGACTTGACCTGGAGCCCTAGGAAGTAGCTTGTTCATGAGGAAAGAGAGAAGGCCCTGGGAAGAGAAGCAAGCCATTTGCCTGATAGCCTATAGCTGCTCTTGTGGCACAAAGCAAGCCTGATCCAAGAGAGGCAAGCCCCAGGAAGAGAGGAACCCAAGAAGCCTTAACCCATGCAGACACTGGCAGCTGCCTTGAGCCAACACTTAGCAACAGACTTTGGTGAGGGAAGAAACTTATGCTTTATGACTCAGTAACTGTAAGCTTCCATCCAAAATAAATACCCCTTATAAAAACCAACTGATTTGTGGTATTTTGCATCAACACCATTTTGGCTAACTAATACAATGGGGTGAAGTGGCAAAGGCTTTCAGACTGTGGGTGGGGGGGTTGTGAGGCAGCACTGTGCCTGATGCAACCACACCCCCCAGGGTGATATATCTAAGCCAAAAGGGATTTTCCAAGGAAGCCTGCCCTCAGACCACAAAGGCACAGGAGACAGGAGTGAAGGTTCTGCCCACTGCACTGGACTGTGGAGGCTGTGGTGTCAGGGAATTGCAAGGAGCCTCTGGAGCACTGCCTATCCTTGAAGAGACCTCAATATCTGCCTGTCAAAAGCCATCCCAGTTCTCAGCTCCAAGGGCATCTCCTCCCAGGTGATGATACATTTATATGGCCTGCCTTCAAGCCCACATATGCCAGTCTCTGTTGCAGCCCCTGGAAGGGGTTTCCTCGATAAGAGTCTGGGTGGAGCTGTTATTTGGCTCCTACTGCTGAGTTGAACAGATGCCCATTGCACAGTGTGTGTGTTGCTTTAATGTACTTCGGTGGACCAAGTGGGCCTTTTGTGTCAGTGGCTCCCCCAAACCCAGCCCTCCAAGTAGATGTTGGCTTTCCACCTTGGGTCATTCCAGTTGTGCTCTGAGTGCTGAGGATGGAGCCTGGCCCAGAATAGGTGTTCTCATCCTAAGGAGGACAGTAGCAGCAGTGCCATGGGCACATGGGGGTGAAGATGCTGCATGGGATGGGTGCACCCTATAGGAAGATAGGCATGGGACAGCTTGTTTGGCGCTCCCTAGAGGAGAGGTATTCCTGAGTGATGCATGGAAAACAAAGCCTTGGACAGCCTCTGCATCTTGGCATGGAGCATTCAGTCAAGCCACTGGGTGGGCAGGAAGGAGGCCTGGAGGGCTGTCCAAGGACATGCTAAGAAGTACTTGTTGGGCTGGGGAGGTACCCACTGGCCAGGCCCAAAGAGGGAGCTGGTGGTTCTGTTTGGATGGTTGGGGAAAGATGTTTCCTGGCAGGGCTGTGCAGGGGAATGTGTCAGCTGAGAATGGGAGTTGTTGAGTGGGGATTGGGAGCTTTCCAGGGGCTTAGCCAGGCTGGACAGGGCAGGACAGTGCAGAGGGCCCAAAAGCACACTTCCTGAGAATGCCCAACCTAGTGGGATGTCAGTAGGCAGCCAGAGGCTGGCCTCCTTGGAAACCACCTAATGAAGTGTCTGGTACTCTGGGGAGCCCTTGGCCTCTGGTCTGCCATATGGGTAACTGGGCACTGTCAGGGCCATCTCAATGCCTGGCCTGTCTTATTGCCACTTCCATGGCCCTTATCATGTGGGCATGTTCGAAGAGTGAGGCATACTGCAGTGGCCAGGGCACTTGGGTGGCTGGTGGTAAGCAGTGTCCAGGTACCTGTAGATCCTGCAGCTGGGCAAGATTCTACAGCAATGCACAGCACAGGCTTTTGAGGCTCCAGGCTATGATAATCAGCATCTGTGGCTATACCACCCTGAAAGGGTACAATATAGTTTGATGTCTGATCACTAAGCTGGGTGGGGTCTGGTTAGTACTTGGATTGAAGAACTTTTGAGAATACTAGGTCTTGTAGGCTTTTGCCAGCATAATTTCTCTCACAATCATTTATACTCTCTCTCTTTTTCTGTCTCTCTCTCCCCCTCATCTTTTGGAATCCCATGCCCAAAGCATGGCTCCCTCCAACCATTGCCTCCCTCCAGCCAATGCCTCCTATCACTCTGCAACAGTCCTGAACTGGCACCATTGCCTCTACCATGCCACATGTCCATTGTGGCACAGGTAGGTAGTTCCATCCCAAGCACTCATTGGCTTTCCCCAACCAGCACAAACCCAGGCCTGGCTGGGGTGTGGAGACCCTGACTACAGAGGCAAAGAACCCTCACCTGCTAGACCTATTATTGGCAATTGGAGCCCTAATTCCCTTGGAACTTGATGCAAATGGTGCCCAACAGTTGCCACCATTGTCCTTTGCTGCTTTCCCTAGCACAACAGGGATGAGATGAGTGAAAACACTTCCCTTTGCAACTGAACCCCATCCTACATGCTCCAGTGTCCCCAAGTCCCAAGGGGACAGGCCCTACCACCCATGCCTCAGCTCCTCTTGGGTATGTTCATAGCCACTGATTCCTAGCAAGCATGTGTGGCAGTTTCAGCAGCTCCAGGGGGACCCTGTGTAGATGGAGAAAAAACAAAGAGTCCTGGAAGCAGACACATACCAGGATCCCATAAGTCTTCCTGCATGGGCTGGCAGGATATGGAAGCAAATATATCATGAAAGACAACTAGTGGCAGCAGTGGCACATTCTGGAGCTTCAAAATTGGTGATTCCCAGGCCCTGGGCAGTGTCTTCATCTCAGGACCTAGCCCAAGCACAAACTCCTGGCTCACCAGTCACTCTCCATCCCAAGATTTCTTCCTTGTCCACCAGTCTCCCACTGGATCAGATGGCCCAGGCCAGGACTGTGGCCTCCACCCCACCTGGCTACAACGCTGAACTTCCTTCCCTCCAGATAAGAAGGCCCAGGCTGGCAACAGATCTACCCTCTGCCAGGATCCATTCTCAGGAATGAGAGTAGAGCTGGCTGAAAGGCTTGCTTTCATGGAACTTAGAGATGAGTGGATGAAGACTAATGGGAAACAGAGCAGAGAGTCACTCTAGGGTAGGGGAGTTTTGTGGGGGGTGGGCTCCCTTGCAGGGGAGAATGAAGAAATGCTCCTCCACCCAAATGATAGCCCACTAGAAGAAAGGTCACCTGAATGCCTGAAAGTGCCTCAACCTATGTTTTTCTGAAGTCTTGGAAATGGCATGGAAGGGGTTCCCATCTCTCTTGGGTGGACATTCAGGATCTCTGCATGGACCTAGGTTAGAATCCACTGTGGCATCAAGACCTATCTGGGAAGGTGAGATTGCTGGATATGGAGTGGTGAGGCAGCTTCAGCCCTAGACCTACCACAAACACCAGGGCCATAGCTCTGTGCCCCAAGGTTTTTGTGAAAGCCAACCCACAGATGGCAAAGGTGCAGGAGGTGAGTGAAGGTCAGGGTCCAGGACAGAGAGATAATAGGATTCATGGAGGCTCAAGATGTCTGCTGAACACATGACTCTGAATCAAGAAAATGGATGAATATGGTTAAGCAAAACTTATCATTTTCCCCAGTTTGGCAGGACAGGGTGTCTCATCTTTCTACTTTTTAAAAAGATTTATTTATTTCTCCCCCTCATTGTTTTTGCACTTGCTGTCTGCTCTCTGTTTGTTCTTCTGTGTCTGTTTGTCTTCTTTTTAGTCAGCACAAGGAACTGATCCTGGGACCTTCCAGCATGGAAAGAGGCACTGAATCTCTTGTGCCACCTCAGCTCCCTGTTTTGCTGTATCTCCTATTGTCTTTCTTCTGTGTCTCCTTTTGTTGCATAATCTTGCTGTACCAGCTCTCCATGCAGGCCAGCACTCCTGCATGGGCCAGCACCTCATATGGGCCAGCACTCTGTGTGGGCCAGCTCTCCATGTGGGCCAGCTTACTTTTCAACAGGAGGCACCAGGAATCAAACCCTGGACTTTCTTTATGGTAGATGGGAATCCAATCATTGGGCCACATCTGCTTCCCTCACCTTTCTTTATACAACTAGAGTTTGTGATTGTTTTCATCTTCCCTTCAGTTTCTATGATAACTTTCTAAAGGGCTGGTACCATTTACTCAAAAGAGTTAATAGCCTAAGACTAATCTAAGAACATTAGCTCTGAGAGGAGAGTAAGGGAGCAGTACTTACAGTGGTGGGAGCCTTCAGCAAGTTCTTATCTGTTTTGGATGAGACAAAAAAGAGAAGGAAGAGCATGCATATGTGCCAAGGAGAGGCCAGAGAGGGAGAGCAGACATCTGGTGTGTTTGACAAAGGTTGTTGGGGCAAGATGAGAAGGAACATAGTCAAAGCCAACTGAAAAAGGCCTAGTAATATTTTCTTATTCTAGTATCTTGTCAATCAATTATTATATTTCTCTAAGACACAATATTTAGGATAGATTCAGTAAGTTAGGTAGAAACATCTTCTTATCCATTTGACTATTTCTTACTATAGTAGGATAGAATAAATAGACGTTAATTTTCACAGAAACATGCTTTGCTCATCCTTCTGTTTCTGCACTACTACCATCCCTCTCGATATAGAGATTCTGTAAATAAATTCCAAACTTATGGTGTCCTGCAAAAAACCCCATGTAATCTGCCTTCTCAGCTCTCCAATTGCATCCCTAACCAATTTTCTCCAGTCTCTCTTCTATTCCTTGAACTGCTTTCCCCATTTTAGGCATTTGCCCTTCCTATATCTGCTGCCAGAATAGCCCTATTTGTAGCATTATACATGACTGCATCCCTCAAATTCTTCAGAGCTAAGCCTGAAGGTCATTTAATCTCCTCGCATGAAAGAAGATCTTTGTAATCACTCATTCTTTATTAATGATCATAATAGTCTCTTTAAAAATTTATTCTGTTTTCTTTAGTGTGGCTTTTTTAACTTTATGTTTAGAGAAGTTTATATTTATATTTAGAGAATATTTGCAATAAAATATAGGGAATTCCTATATAACACCCCTTGCACCCACACATGATTACCCCTATTGACATCTATGTGTGTTCCATTTGTTACAATCAATGAAACAATATTAAAGCATTGCCACTACTCAAAGTCTATAATTTATAATACTCTTTATAATTTCTTCAAAACCTTGCATAGAACAATGGCTATCTTTACTGGCATTTAATTAAGCCTGCTGGTAATAAAGACCATCAAGATGACTGTGATTTATCATAATGCCTGTTTTTTAGTGAGAGTGCACAACATTCCAGGTTGTGAAATAAGTAAGAGCAAAGGTGTCAAGATTTATTATCCTCTTCCCTCTGGAGTGTATAAATACTCAAAACTCAAACAGTACAGAGTCTCTCCTCTCCTAGTGGGGCATGTAGAACAGACACCTACCAACTCTGGCCTGAGAATTTGGCCTCCCTGGGAGACTGGCCAAGATTGAATCTTTCCCCATGCTCTTTGGACCATTTGTACTAAGTAATAAACTGTTCATTTACTGAAAGATGTTTTGTGACTGAGCCTGTTTCCAAGATGCACTATAGAGCAACTTGTTCTACTGATTTTGGGGCTGCAGAGTACCTTGGAAATTACAGAATTGAATTGGTCAATTTGGGGGGAAATTATTTTCATGATTCTTTCATACCTTTTGTATGGTAGTATCTTGGACAAAACAGAGCTGATAGATTTGTGGGCTGAACTGAAGGTTTGCTTGTTGTCTACCATCCTGGGTAGAGGTAATGATCCACAATTGGGGTATCTATTGCATGTTGTCTACATCCTCTGGAGGAAGGGTGCCAATAAATGGGGCTTTGAAAATCCCTCATGAATTTCAGGGAGTTGGCTAGCTGGTTTCATCCAGAGATCAATGAGGCTGGGTTTCCAATGACCGGCATATACTTCCCTGGCCCATGGCTTCTTATATCTCTTCTCATTCTGGAACTAGGGATACCCACAATCAGGCCTCCAAGACTAATATTATGAGTGTGAGATCAGTCATTATTCAGGAGACTATTAGGATTGAAGGGAGTTATTATTTCTACCTGCTCTCAACACAATTGGTGGCAGCCAATGTTTCAAACTTTCCTGGACAGGGGCAGAGGTAGTGGTGATTTAAAAATGCAGTTCTTCCCCAGAGCTGTGGGGGACAGTGAGCTGAAGGGCTACAGTTGCTTGGAAGGCTAGGAAAGCTCAGCTTTAGGGAACCACCAAAGAAGTTTTGTTGCCTTTACTGTCCACTTCCACCGGACACATTGGAGCAAGTCTTCACCCCCTTCATTGGTCCCTGGCCCTGTATGGCTGGGAAGCAACAATTTGGGAAATTCATCCCTGGGGTGAACTTCCTACCAGAATTTTCACTCTACACAAAAGAAGAATGAGAAAATGAAAGGAATATAAAAACTACAGAAGTGGACAGTCTGGGACAATGTGCCGAAACTTCAAATATTCCAGTGGGTACAGTCTATATGCAAGGAAAAGAGCAGTCATCCAAACTCCTGTAAACAGTGGAACTCCAAAACAACTAATAAAAAAAAAGCCACAGGACAAGACAGAGGCCCAGAAAAACAGGGAAAACCCTGCACATTACAATGGTCTTTGGCAAACCTTCCTAATAAGAAAGCTGAAGCCCAAGAAAATGTTTGTCTTCTCACCAGCTGGTTACAAAATGTAAAGAAAATGCATCCCAGAACTAACATTTTAAATATTAATACATAGAGTGTGCAAAAAAAGAGCACAATTCAGAGAAACAGTAAATGATGCCCCATTCCAAGGAAGAGGATAAAAATACAGAAATCACCAAAGAAAAAGATGAGAATATGGACACACAGAAAAAAAGTCTTAAAAAGAAATATTAAAAATTCTCAAGTGGGTGACTGTAAGTTCATGTAAACACCTAAAGGATATCAGAAAAATACTAAATGAACAATATGAGAGTTTAGGTAAAGAGACAGAAATTTTTTAAAGTAACAAAACAATAGTACTGGAGTTGAAGACCACAATAACTGGTATGAAAAATGGCCAGGAGGGTTTCAAGAACAGATTGCAGCTGACAGTGAACTTGAAGTTAATCAGGCCAAGAAACAGAAAGAGAAAATAAATATTAAAAGTGAAAATAGCCTAAAACATCAATTGCATACCAATACACACATTATGTGTCTGCCAGATATAGAAGAAAAATAAAAAGGGCCAGAAGGGATATTCAAAGAAATAACAAAAAAGAACATCAGAAACTTATAAGAAAGTGTGACTTTGCAAATTCAAGAAACTCAGAGATCACCAAAACTTTATAATCCTTAAATATTGATTACACTACCAAATATTGATTACACTACCAAGTATAAAGGGCAATGAGAAAGTTCTGAAAGCTGCAAGAGAAAAATAACATTTTACATACAAGGGAGTCCCCACAAAAATTATAGAATTACCATATGCCCCATGTCCCACACCTCCAACAACTTCCCACATTGCATTATCACTTATGAAAGATGTTTATGTGGGAGGTTGTGGGAAGTGTGGGACCTGTGGCATATGGTAATCCCTATAATTTTTGTTTAACATTTATGAAATCTAAGTATCTTTAAAATTTTTAAAAATTATTTAAAAATATATATATGAGGGACACAGATGGTAATTACCTACTGATAAAGGGAACAACTCAATAGGAAGGTGTAACAATTTTAAATATATATGCACCTAACTGCAAAGCCCAAGAATATATGAAGCAAATCTGACATATTTGAATGGGAAAATCAAAAGTTCTACATTAATAGTAGGAGATGTTAACACACCACTCTCAATAAGGTATAGAACATCTAGTGAGAATATCAATAAGGAAGTAAAGGACTTGAATGACACATACATCCAACTAGTCCTAACGTATATATAAAACACTGTACCTGACAAAAACAAAGCACATATTTTTCTCAAGTTCACATGTGTTGTTCTCCAAGTTAGGCTATATATTGGGTCACAAAACAAGTCTCAATGAATTAAAAAATATTGAATTCATATGATGTATATTCTCCAATGACAATGGAATGAAGTTAGAAATAAATAACAGAGAAAGGGGAAATTCACAGATATGTGGAATTATACAGTACAATATAAAACAACTAATGATATGAAGAGGAAATCAAAAGCATAATTGGGGATTATCTTGAGCAGAATGAAAAGGAAAATACTACATGCCGAAACTTTTGGGATGCAGCAAAGTCAGGGCTGAGAGGGAAATTTATAGTTCTAGATGCTTACATTAATATTGAATAAAGACTTCAAATCAGAGCTAACATCAAAACTGGAAGAAAATGAAAAAGAGCAAACTAAACCAATAGCAAGCAGAAGGAAGTAAATAACAAATATAAGAGCAAAGATAAATGAAAAAGAAAATAAGAAAACAATAAAGCATTAACAAAATCATAAGTCCATTCTTTGTAAAGATCAATAAAATTGACAAGCATTTAGCTAGACAGACAAAGAAGAAAAGAGAGAGGATACAAATAAAGAAAATCAGAATTGAAAAGGGAGAGATTACCACCATCCTTCTTGAAATAAAAAAGGGTCAAAAGTGGACTCTATGAACAAATGTGTCAGTTTGCCACAGGATGATGATGCAAAATAGAAATGGTTTGGTTTTATACTTAGAATTTTATTTAGGGTAAAACTTTTCAATCTTGAGGCCATGAAATGTCCAAATTAAGGTATCAGCAGACATGCTTTCTCACCAATGTTAGCTACTGGTAATATTGGGGACCTCCCATGTAGCAAAGCAAGATGGTCACCATTTTCTATCGAGGTCCCTGCCTTCCCTTATGGAATCTACTATCTCCTGAGCTCAGCAGTGGACAAGCAGTCAAAGTACTTCTCTCTTCCAGGGCCTCCTCTGCAGTCTTGGCTGCTCCACTTTCTTCCTAGTTTCACCTGGGGGCTATCAGGCATATGGCTCTTCTCTTCAGGCTTGAACTGTTCTATGAGCTAATCCTCATGGGAAATGGTGCATAAATTTTAGCTACTAGTGATCCTCAGGTTCTCTCTCACATGGCAGGATAAAAAATGGCACCTTCTTTTTCTCTTTGTCTCCATTTATATAAGGCCCAGCAAGAGGGTCAAATCCCAAACTGTTTCATGCTTCACTGAGGTAGTACAATCAAAAGGGCCACATGTCCACAGAAAGGGATTAGTTCAAAAACTTAATCTTTTTCTTTTTGGGAGGCATAAAAAAACTTCAAACTATCACAAGATTTATGACAATAAATTATATAATGAAATGAAAAAGACAAATTCTTAGAAACATATAAACAATCTACATTGACTGAAGAAATAGAAGATCACAACAAGCCAATGACTAATAAAGAGATTGTATACATAATCAAAGTGCTCCCACCACCAATACCATTTGGAAGCTATACTGTATTTAATTGATTAAAATGTGGTATGAGAGGAATCTGAAACATAGTGTGGCTCCCAGAGAAAAAAAATGTTCCCACCAAAGAATAGTTCAGGACTACATGGCTTCACCAGAGAATTTTAACAAACATTCAAAGAAGACTTAACTTTAATTCTGCTCAAACTCTTCCAAAAACTGAAGAGGAGGGAAAACTACATAAATCATTCTTTGAGGATAGCATTACCTTCATAGGAAATCCAGATAAGATATCACAAGAAAGGAATACAGACCAAAATCTCCTCAAATTAGAAGTAAAAATTCTCAATGAAATACTAGAAACTGATCCCACAGCATATTAAAAGGATTATACATGATGACCAAGTGGTAATCATCCCTGATATGCAAGTTTGGTTCACTGTGAGAAAATCAATTAATGTAATCCACCACACTAAAAGAATGAAAGAAAATACCACATGATCATCTCATTTAAGGAAGAAAAAGCATTTGCAAAATGCACCCTTTATTGGTAAAAACACTTATAACTAGGAATAGATGGAAACTTCCTCCACGTGTAAAAGGGCATATATGAAAAGTCCACAGCTAACATCACACTTGATGGGGAAAGACTGAAAACCTTTCATCTAAAATCAGAATAAGACAATGATGAACAATGTATTCCCTGTTATTAAACACTGTACTGAAACTTCTCACTGGAGCAATGAGGTATGGAAAAGAAATAAAGAAATAAAGACATCCAAATTGGAAAGGAAAAAAGTAAAGCATTCCCTATTTGCACATGATATCATCGTATATACAAGACAATCCTGAAAAAATCTACAATAAATTTCTTAGAACTAATAAGTGAATTCAGCAGATTGGCAGGCAATAAGATAAAACCCAAAAATCAGCAGTGCTTCTATACGCAAAAAATGAACAATTGGTAGAAGTGAAGAAAAAAATCCATTCACAGTGACAAATTTAAAAATCAAATATAAAGTAAAAAATTTAACCAAGAATGTAAAGTATTTCTAAAAAGAATACTACAAAACATTGCTAAAGGAACTTTTAAAAGATCCAGTAAATGGAAGGATACCACATGTTCATGAGTTGGTTATCATGCCGATGTCAATACTACTCAAAGCAATTTGTAGATTCAATGCATTCCCAATTAAAATTCAAAAAAGTTTCTTTGCAGAAATGGAAAAGTAAATCATAAAATTTATAAGGATATATAATGGGCCCTGAGTAGCTAAAGCCACCTTGAAATGGAAGACTGAAGTTTGAGGACTCACACTTCCCAATCTTAAAATTTATAACAAAGCACTGTAATCAAAACAGGATGGTAATGTCGCAACAACAGATATATAGAACAATGAGGTATCAGAATTCAACTGTTATATTTCTGGCCAACCAATTATTGACAAGGTGGGAAAGACTTTTCAATCTGGAAAGAATTGTCTCCTCAGCAAATGGTGCTGGGAAAACTGTACCATCATGAGTAAAAATTATTTAGACCTTTATCTCACACCATATACAAAATAAACTCAAAATTGTAGGACTCCATTTATTTAATATATAATTATAAATCAATTTATAAAGATGAAATTAGATTAGTAGTTATGTAGGGCTGTGGAATGATAGAGGGATTGCAAGGTGACTGCCAAGGAGTGTGGAGTTTATCTTTTTGGAGTAATGAAATTTTTCTAAAATATTTTTGGTGATGAAGTCACAACATTGTGAATATACTAAGACCCAGTGATTATACACTTAGGATAGATTGCATGGTATGTGAATATATCTCAATAAAACTGTTTAAAATAAATAAATACTTAAGAATAGTGAAAAATAGCAGCTAGGTACAGCATGGGAAGCATAGAAAGATTGAGAGGTAATGAATTTTTTAATTATTATTATTGAAATAATAAAAATGCCCTAATAATGATTGAAGTGATGAATACACTACTATGTGATCATGCCAAATACCACTGACTGCATACTTTTGATGGATTGAATGCTTTACTAATATGTATCAATAAAACTGATTCTTTTATAAAACTTAGCTGTAAGGTTTCCACATTCGCATGCTTTGGATCTTAATTTTTTAATAATGTCAAGGACAGGATTTCCAAATGTTGACCATCATAATGGCATTGCCTATAGGCATTATAGATTTAGGAATCTATTAAATATTTGATTATTAACAAGATGATTTTCAGTGCATTTTGACTGGTATTTCCTACAGAGACATTAGTGAGGGGCAGTGAGAATGATCTGGACCTCTGCATGGCACAGTGAACTACTATGTGCATGAATCTCACACCCCCTGATAAAGATTCTAGTCACTGAGTTGAAGTATTGTTTCCTCTAAGATTAGGAACAAAGTGACCATATCTGTTCATCCTCTTCAGATTTTTAATTATTGATCCAAGAAAGGAAATCAGGGAGCTATATATATTCATTTATGTAGGAAAGACTCCAAAATCACCAAATTCATACACTCTCCTACCCCCCAATCTGTAACACTTCCACTCTTTCTGTCCACAAAATCAACTATCAGATACTAAATCATTTGCCTAAACACCTCAAACAATATCCCTCACAGAAACACAGTTACTGATGCATACAACCTCATCAATCTCTGAATAAATGATTTTCCATGATTTTTCATTGAATGCACTCTCCACCATGAATTTTCTGGAAATCCCTCAAGGGGTTTCATCCTCTAATAAAGACTTCTCCTTCTTATTTCATGTTTGTGTGGCTTTTCTTAAATTGAGTTTTCTTTAACATAATAAGGCTTAGGATTTTTTGAATGTTAGTGCACAGTGATTACAGACATAGTGTTTCACTCTGATGGAGTTCAATTATTTAATTTAAAGGATAAATTAGGAATTAATGCAATCCCACATTGAGTATATGTACAGAATTCTACACATGTGATTTCACTGTTTAGCTTAACAGTTATAGCAGTAGATGAGGCCTCTCCAATTATATTATATCTACATTATGAGTTCTCTCACATAGTATATAATCTAAACATCCACTAAAGGCTTTGCTACATAGATGACATGCATGTGAATTATTGCCAGTGTGATTGTCTTTAGATTTTATGAAGTAGTACAGATGACTACAGGAACTTCTTAACTGATTAAAAACATAAGAGAGACAACCAGCAAGATAGCAGCAGAATAAGGAGCTCCTAGAGTCAGCTCATGCTACAGGGCAGTTAGTAATCAACCAGAGCTATCTAAAGCACCTGTTTGGGTGCTCCAGGAGACCAGAAGAGCATCCTGCAAAATCTTTGAAGGAATGGAAGGAGGACACTGTCCATCAGCAGAGAAGATTCATAAGTAGAGCACTCCATGCTTTGGAGGCCAGTGCCTATCCTCCACTGGTCGCACAAGCCACTTTGGGAGATATTCTGTGGGTGAAATTGAAAGCTCCATTTTCCAAAAATGGGGAAGGAAGAGCCTTTTGGGCACCAATTTCAGCTACTGATTAATAAATTCAGTGGGTTAAAATATAATCCTAAGAACAGCTAAAGTTTGAACCTGTCCAAGTAAAAAAGAGGCCAGTAGCCACCATTTTAACTCTACCTCAAGCATAAAGGAAAATGGGATGGACTGAAAACCAGTGCTGGTAGGGGCCAACTTCTTTCCATCTAAATCAGCTTGCAGCTTTAGCCTAAGCCTTAGACCCACCTCCAGCAGTGAGCAAGTAGAGGATACCTGGTCCAGCTTCTCTGGGAAAATACAGGCCATGCCATGGAGGCATGTGATCACCCCACTCTAGAAGCATATGCCACCTTAGGAACTATTCTGTGGCTATGGCTGGAAGTTCCATTTTCCAACAAGAGAGAGAGATGGATGGCCACTTACCTCAGCTACTTATTAATAAATTTGATTGGTTAATGTATAACCCTGAGAGAAGCTTAAGTTTGAAAGTGTCCAAGTCAGAAAGAGACCAATAGCCACCATTTTTACTCCATCCATGGCAGGAGGGGAAGCTGGACAGATTGAAAATCACAGTGATAAACCTCATTTATCCGAGGCATGTTTATTGCTAATTGAAAACTTTTCCCAAGTGCCAACTGGCAACACAACTGGAAAAAGACCTTGAATAAAAGGGGGAAACGGTAAAGACAAATGAGTTCAAGTGGCTAAGAGACTTCAAAGAGAGTCGGGAGGTCATCCCAGAGGTAACTCTTACGCACACCTCAGTAGGAGCTCATAGAACATCTAAGTGCCTATCACCCCACTCAGTGGGGTTCCTGAGAGCTCCAGAGACACCCTGGTCTTATATAAGGGGGGATAGCCCCAGAGACTGATGCCTTATCAGTGGGTTCTATTTTGGAATCTGTGCTCCTAAGAGTGACAGAATTAGACTCAAATAAGTCCTCCCTGCACATGGTTCACCAGTCCCTTCTATTCAAACCTA
>JAKSZT010053994.1:877295-890060 GCA_026826555.1 Tolypeutes matacus
GGAATGTGGTAAGATCTTCACCAGCCTCTCCAGGTAGCTTCAGGTACATTCAGCTGGCACAGACAGACTGAATAGCTAGAAGCCTAACAGGGTAACTGTGGTCGTTTTGGTACCACACCTGCAGTTCCATCCACAACGGAAGCAGAAGATGAAAGAGTGTGAAGTTTCATCAGCCTCTCTAGACAACTAAAATTTAGGCTAGTATAACTTGGATTATTACACGTGGCTGCAGCTCTGTCCCTACCATTGGCAAAGGAGAAAGGTGGTATAAGCCTCATTGGTCTCAAGGATAATGCAGGCAGCTTGAGCCTCCACAACTTACAGCACCAACTACATCCTTGCCTCCTATTACACAACCAGCAAGGAAGAACTGGCAAGAAAGCCCGAAACTAAAGAGAGAAACTGAACCCTGAATAAATACATCTAGTAAGCCAGATGCAAAGACAGCAACAAAAAATTACAAAACATACCAAGAAATAAGAAGACATGTCACAGTTAAAGGAACAAGTTAAGCCTCCAGGTGACATAAAGGAGTTAAGACAACTAATTATAGATGTTCAAAGAAATCTCCTTAATAAATTCAAGGAGATGGCTAAAGAGATTAAAGGTTTTGATTTTTATTTTTAAAGATGCTTAGATTACATAAATGTTACACAAAAATTACAGGGATCTCCATGCCCCCCACTTCCCACACCTTCCATAACATCCCACATAAACATCTTTTATTAGTGGGGCACATCACCTTCAATGGATATACACATCCTGGGGCTTTACCACTAAGCATGGACCATAGTTCATATTATAGACCACACTCACTCCCACACAGTTCTGCATGTTATATGCTCATGTAAAATGGCATTGTAATGTCACTCAGGATAACTCCAAAGTTCTGAAAAAGCACCTGTATTACAACAGCTTTTCCCTTCTGTGCCCCAAAAGTGTCCAGTGGCTACTGGCTCACCCTCACTGTTGTAATTTATTCCATTGCTTGAATCACATTATGACTACAACAGTATACCCTTAAGTCCACTCTAGTCCATAGCTATTCCCCCAATTCTGAGGGGTTTGGGATGATGATGTCCACTCCACCTCCGAGTGAGAGGGGGCTTATATCCCATGGATATGGTGGATGCATTATCCTGCCTGCAGCTGCAGGCTCTCTCCATTCCCTGGGATGGCCGTTGTCCATCACAGATTAAAGATTTTAAGAAGACACTGGGTGAGCACAAAGAAGAATTTGAAAGCATACACAGAAAAATAGCAGATCTTACAGGAATGAAATTCAAAATACATGAAATTAAAAATATATTGGAATAATATAACAGCAGATTTGAGGAAGCAGAAGATAAGATTTGTGAGCTTGAAGAAATATCCTATGAAAGTGAACATACAAAATAATAGATGAAGAAAACAATGGAAAAAAAACTAACAAAATTTTGGGGAACTAAATGACAGCAAGAGACATTCAAATATGTGTCATGGGTGTCCCAGAAGAAAAGAGAAAAGGAGCAGAAGGAATATTTGAAGATATAGTGTCAGAAAATTTCCCTAACCTATTGAAGGAATAGATATCCATGTCCAAGTAGCATGATGTACTCCCATCCAAATAAATCCAAAAAGACCCACTCCAAGACACATACTAATCAGAATGTCAAATGCCAATGACAAAGAGAGAATTCTCAGAGCAGCAAGAGGAAAACAATGCATAACATATAAGAGATACCAAATAAGATTAGTGCTGGTTTATCATCAGAAACCATGAAGGCAAGAAGACAATGGTATGATATATTTAACATACTGCAAGGGAAAAACTTTCAGTTGAGAATCTTATATTCAGTGAGATTGTCTTTCAAAACGAGGGTGTGTTTAGAATATTCATAGATAAACAAAATCTGAGAGAGTTTGTAATCAAGAGACAGGCTTTGCAGGAAATACTAAAGGGTGTGCTACAGTCTGAAAAGAAAAGACAGGAGAGAGGCTTGAAAGAGAGTCTAGAAATTAAGATTATGTCAATAAAAGTAACTAAAAGTCTCAAAAAAGTGGTGAAAGTAAAATATGATAAATAAAACACAAAGGTCAAAATGGGTGTAATAAGAACTGTTTTTACAGTAATAATATTGAAGATTAATGATTAAACTCCGCATTCAAAAGACACAGACTGGTAGAACAGATAAGAAAACATGAGCCACGTATATGCTGTCTGCAATAGACCCAAGGATACCAATAGTTTGAAAGTGAAAGGCTGGAAAAAGATACTCCATGCATGCAGTAACAACAACAATAAAAAAACAAGAGTAGTTGTACATATATCAGATGAAGTAGACTTTAAAAGACACTAGTAATGTACAATCTGAGGAGGAAGTCAGGAAAGAAAATTCCATTTGTGATAGCGACTAAAAGAACCAAATATTTAGGAATAAACTTAACCAAAAATGTAGGACACTCATATTCAGAAAACTATAATGCATTGTTAAAATAAATTTTAAAAGGCCTAAATAATTGGAAGAGCAGTCCATGTTCATGGACTGGAAGACTAAATATAATTGAGATGTCAATTCTACCCAAATTTATATACAGAGTCAATGCTAGACCAATAAAAATTATACCAGTATTTTTAAAATAAATGGAATATATGATTACCAAATTTAGTTGGAGGGGTATTGGTCCTGAATGGCCAGAAACATCTTAGAAAGGAAAATCAAAGTTGTAGGACTCTCACTTTCAGACTTCAAATCATATTACCTAGCTACACTGGTAAAAATAGTATGGTACTTATATAAAGAGTCCAAAGGAACCGAATAGATGGTTCAGAAACAGACCCTCACATCTATGGTCAAATGATTTTTCTCAAGCCTGTCAAACCCACCCAGCTTGGACAGAACAGTCCATTTAATAAATGGTGCTGAAAGAACTGGATATCCATAGCCAAACGAAAGAAGGAGGATCCCTATCTCACACCTTATACAGAAATTTACTCAAAATGGATTGAAAACCTAAATATAAAAGCAAGAATCATGGAGCTTCTAGAAGAAAGTGTAGGAAAACATCATCAAGACCTGGTGGTATGTGGTGGATTCTTAAAGAAGATAAGAAGAGGACTGAGATGGATTACTGATACTTAATGTATGTAGAAGTTTTACTTAGCTTTACTGGAAATATATAGAGTTGATGGTAGCACATTAGAGTAACAGTTGGTTTATATATGGGAATGTGGCTGGAAAGTGTAGTCTAGGGATGTAAATGTCAATTGAAAGAAAGCTAGAGAATAATCCAGGGACTGAATAACACAATGATCCCAGAGATGGATGAGAATTTTGGTTGATGGTACAGATGCAACAATGGTCTTTTTGAGATAGAGCTGATGTACCTCACTATTGCAGGGTGGTACGAATATGGAGAAGCATGGAAAAAATACAACTGGAGTGACCTGTGGACTGTAATTAACAACAATACTGTAATATTCATTCATCTATGCCAAGGATGTACTGTGTTGATAATGGCAGAATATGAAAAAAGTGTGACACTTGTACAATATGGACCATGGTTAGTTGTAATAGTCAGATGATATTATTTCATAATTTGTAACAAATGTTCCACCATGGTGTGGTGTGTTCATAGATGGGTGTTGTATGGGAAACATACATATGCATGATTGTTTTTTAAGTTCACAACTTCTGTAATAAAAATATATTTAAAAAATAATAGTATGGTGTGTTGGGGGGGGGAATACACCAAATGTAAGATTTGGAATATAGTTAGTCGTAAGATTTTGTTGATATTCTTTCATAATTTATAACAAATGTCTCACAACAATGCAATGTATTGGTAGTGGGTTGATGTCTGGGACCCCTGTATGATGTTTTGATGTTATGATGATGTATGATGTTTTGCACATTTGCTCTGTAAGTTCACAATGTTTACTACACACTTATTGTTTATGTATGTTTATGTATAAATTATATATTAGGTTGGTACAAAAGTAATTGTGGTTTTGCATTGTTGAAATTTGCCATTTGGTATTGGAATACATTCTTAAATAAATGTGGTTATGTTATACATCATTGTAATGTGAATTTATTGTTTTATGTTTTTTGTTAATGATATATTACTTGCTATTTATTTTATATTTGTTTTAGATTATGGAAATGATGTTAGACATAAAGCAAATTTGAATGATTTTCTTCTTTGAGTTCAAAATATGTAATAAAGCAGTGGAGACAACTCAAAACATCAACAGCACATTTAGCCAAGAACTGCTAGTACAGCACAGTGGTGGTTCAAAAAGTTTTGCAAAGGAGATGAGAGCCTTGAAGATAAGGAGCATAGTGGCTGGCCATCAAAGTTGACAATGGCCAATTGAGATCAATCATTGAAGGTGATCCTCTTACAACTACATGAGAAGTTGTGGAAGACCTCAACATCAACAATTCTACAGTCATTCAGTATTTGAAACAAATTGGAAAGGTGAAAAATCTCAATAAGTCGGTGTCTCATGAGCTGACCAAAAATTTAAAAAATCATTTTGAAGTGTCATCTTCTTTTATTCTATGCAAACAGCAAAATATTTCTTGATCAGATTGTGACATGCAATGAAAAATGGATTTTATATGACAATGAGAAACAACCAGCTCAGTGGTTGGACTGAGAAGAAGCTCCGAAACACTTCCCAAAGCCAAACTTGCACCAAAAAAAGGTCTTGGTCACTGTTTGGTGGACTGCTGCTGGTCTGATCCACTACAGCTTTCTGAATCCTGGCAAAACCATTACATCTGAGAAGTATGCTCAGCAAATTGATGAGGTGCACCAAAAGCTGCAACACCTGCAGCCGACATTGGTCAACAAATAGGGCCCAATTGTTCTCCATGACAATGCCTGAACATTGCACAACCAATGCTTCAAAAGTTAAACAAATTGGTCTACAAAGTTTTACCTCATCTGCCATATACACCTGACCTCTCACCAACTATCACTTTTTCAAGCATCTTAACAACTTTTTGCAAGAAAATGCGTCCAAAACCAGTAGGATGCAGAAAATGATTTCCAAGAGTTCATTAAATCCTGAAGCATGGATTTTTACACTACAGGAATAAACAACATTTCTTATTGGCAAAAATGTGCTGATTGTAATGGTTCCTATTTTGATTAACAAAGATGTGTTTGAGCCTAGTTATAATGATTTAAAATTCACAGTATGAAACCACAATTACATTTCCACCAACCTAATAAAAATAACAATAGGGTGGGTTGGGGGTAAAACAAAAGAAATGTAAGATCAAAAAAAAAAAAAACAAAGGGGAGCAGATGTGGCTCAAGTGGTTGAGTGACTGCTTCCCATATGGGGGGGGTGGTCCCAGGTTTGGTCTCCAGTGTCTACTAAAAAAAAAAAACAACAAGTAAACAAATAAAAAATGAACTCATGGGAGCCAATGTGGCTCAGTGGTTGAGAACCAGCTTCCTGCAAATGAGGTCCAGAGTTCAATCCCTGGTCCTGGTACTTAAAAAAAAAAGTTTTTATTCACTATGTGAGTTTTCTGGCTTATTTAAGGTTAAATCAATGGCTGAAGTCTCTTTCATATTCAAAACCTTTATAGTGTGATTTGTTTCATTTAAAGACAGAATACTGCCTGATGGCTTTCTCAAATTCTTAATATTGATAGGGATTCTCTCCAATTTGAGTAATCTCCTGTTGTCTAAGACTAGAAAAATTAAAGTTTTCCCATACATATGATATTATGGTTTCTGTCCAGCATGAATTCTTTCATGTTGCTAGAGAGCAGCACTACAAGTGAAAGGTTTCCCACATAGACAACATTCATGGAGTTTCTATACAATATGAGTTCTCTCATGTCTTTGAAGACAGGAATGTTGACTGAAAGCATTCCTTCATAGATGGCATTCATGGGATTTCTCTCCATTGTGAATTTTCTCATGTTGTTTAACAGAAGAGTGATAAAATTGGCCTTTCCCACAAATAGGACATTTATAGGACTTCTCTCCAGTGTGAGTTTTCTTATGTTCCTTAAGATGATAATACTGAATGAAGGCTTTCCCACATAGGTGACATTCATAGGGTTTCTCTCCAGTGTGAGTTCTCACATGTTATTTAACAGAAGAGTGATGAGAGAAGTCTTTCCCACAAATATGACATCCATAGTGTTTCTCTCCAGTGTCAGTTCTCTGGTGTTGTTTAAGATAAGAATATCAGCTGAAGGCTTTCCCACATAGATGGCATTCATGGGGTTTCTCTCCAATGGGAGTACTGAGGTCAAAATGTTGCATACAATTTATCGCACATTCTTCATATGACTTATTTCTAGGTTGAACCTGCTTATGTTGCTGAAAAGATGAATGGTCATTGAGGACTGTTGCAAGTGGTTTCCTGAAACAGGATTTCTTTCTCATGTGAATTATTGCATTTTGGGTCAATGTGGATGTGTGAGTGGAATCTTCTTCCAAATAATTACATTTAAAGGAATTCTTTTGGGTGTGAGATCTCTGCTGTTGGGAATTAGATGAGAGATTGTAAAACATTTGTCCATATACATGAAATTCTTAATTTCCCTAAATATGAAATTTAGACTAATCCACAAGTTATAGTCTCCAATTAAAATATTTAACATGTTCATTTCATATACTTATAATTCTACTCCATACACAGAGATTTTTTTCTATTGTATCAATATAAAATTGCATAGGTATCTGATCACTTTTGAGCTTCATGATGTTTCAAAAAGATTGTATATGTGAAACATGTCTATGTAATTCATTTTATATATAAGCTCAGGTTAGAGTTTGTACTTAAGTTAATTTTTACCTAAATTCAAACAATCACAGATTTTTGCTGGATTAGCAGTTAATCCCAACATTAATTACAATTTAATGACTTTACTGAATTCCTAATTTTTTCCATTCCTGGGTATCTATTTGAAATACTATGTTCACAATATTAAGCTTACCAATGACCTGATTTTAGAAGTGTCTTTCCTACAGGTAGGTTGGTTGAATATTATATCTAACATTTCCCTTATCTTCCCTGTAGTAATTAAAAAAAAAAAAAAACAAACAAACAAACAAAAAAAAAAAAACAGAATAAATTGTTAGGGTAGGATTAGGGGGATGAAAAACTTGAAAAGCTCCAAGTATCCCTTTCAGTATATTTCCAACACTCACTATTAGCTGGGAAAGAATATTAAATTAATAAATACTATAGACACGAGAAAACATTATAGGACAAAATCAGAAAAGATTTTCAGTCATGGAGTATGATAAAAAAGAGTTGGGATGTCAGGGAGGTTAAAAAAGAGGGAAAAGTCTTCCAGGACAAAGATCACTATGTGAAAGTTTAATTACAATAACAAATCAATATCCCTTTCCCAATGTCAAAGACACTTGAATAAAGGTTGAGAAGCAGATGGAATAAACACATGGGACTAAAATCTCCCCAGTGTCCTCAGCTACATTTTAGAAATCATAACTCATGTAAAGAAATCTGAAAAAATCATAACTCACTTAAGGAATCCTGAAATTAATATATTCAAGCACATACTCACTATATCATGAGACCCCTCTCCTGATGCACAGGTACTTAGAGCTCACCTGGACTGTGGTACTGAGGAAATCCTAATCTTACTCTCCACACTTCTCCTTCTTCCAACTGGGAAAACACATTTGATTTACAGGCTTGATATCCTGTTTATATGAAAAACCTTGAATTGTGATAGTAACAGAGCATGATCATGATGTTCATGGCAGGTTACAAAAGAATAAGATAAGCACTGAAGGTCAGCAATGAAACAATACCTTGAACTCAGATCATTGATAATAATAAACTAGAAATTTTAACCCTGATCTTTTGCCTATTACAATGAGGATGATTTTTTCTTACTACCCATGTGCTAGTACAAAGAGAAACTGCAGTATCACCTATATTCTAAATGGGGAGAAATCTGTTTCTACAGTGATTGAATATTATGTTAAAAAGTAATACAGTAAACATGAATTCCACCAGAATGCTCTACATTCTGTGTGGAAAAGGGTATATGCAATGTTTTTACTACTGTGTTCTGAACAACAGCATAGCCCTTGGAGCAGAATATTTATTTTACCAGTCAATTATTTAACCATTCTAAAAGTAGTCATTAAGTTCTCAGCACAACCCTGAATGTTGTTAATTGAGATTCAAGAAAGACATTAAATTGTGATAAAAAAGATTAAATTCTCTTGGGGTGAACTAAGTGTAAATAAAAAATAAGGAAACAAATTTTTAGGCAGTTTTGTTTTAAAACAATATAAATTTATTAAAATTATAAAATATAAAAATATAAGAGAAAATAAAGATTATACAATATTGAGAAGCTGATTTAGATATTTGAACAAATAAGTAAATTGAAGATTATTTATGATAAATATATAGAGAGATAGGTTAGATAGATAAGAGATAGACAAATATAGATGGTAGATAAATTTGAGAGTCTCACCTACTGAGATCAGGTTTTTGAAATTCTCCAACATCACTTCTCTGAACAGCTTTCTCTAGGATGTGTCTAGCAGGTCCCACTCTTCCTGGGTGAATTCTATGGCCACATCCTTGATACTCACTAACTCCTAAAACATCACAACAATTTGTCTTCACACAGGGCTATCTTAACAATGTCCTGAGTGTGATGTACAAAATAACAGCACTAAAGAAGCAGACACTGTGTATAAAACTCAAAATGTTTATGGAGTTCCAGTAACATCTTTATCAATGCTGAACTGCCATCTGCCTTTCAGATGCACTCACAGACACAAGCACACTCTGAATACATAAAACCCCATTGTAAAAGAAAACCACATGACATAAGGTATGATATACACCTGGAAATTTCCCAATGAACCTGTAACTATGCTTTCTTGCTGATGATTGTAAAAGTTTCATTTGAGCATTCATAAAAAAATCAATCTTTCCCAACAATATTAATTAAATTTACAGACATTTTAAGGCAAGATACATCCATGATATATCATTTAAAAAGATAACTATGGTTAGATTATTCCCCTCTATAGATGAACTCATTTTCCTCTCATTTATAAAATCATTTAAGAAAATGTTATGTACTTTGAAAACTACAATAAGTTGAGTGGGAATTGCTTTCTATCTAAATTCATATCACAGAATTATTATTCATTAAAATGGCAGGGAGCCTTTAAGAAATATCTAGAATTCTGCAAAACTGAACAGGTTTCATACAGAACTCAGGATCAGTAAGGCCTGCTTTACACAGTGCAACATACCTCAGGTATTCATTACAATGTATTAATACAGGTGTCACAATCCAGGGACTCCTGATCTGTACTGATACATGGTCTTGGACTAACCATTCCTGTGGGAGGAGACCACCCAATCTCATCTTTTTCTGTGGCATACAAATAACAGTTTTCATTGTATCTCTTTTATCTTCATCTCATTTGTCTGGGAAAGAGTAAAAGAATCCTGTTCATTGTTTCTGGTCTCTCCAAAACTTCAAAAATGTTCACAGAGACATAAATTTCATTCTACCTATTATACAGCTCCTGAATTCACAGCCACAATGAAGGAAAGAATAATTCCTGTACATTGCATCCATTTATAAAATTTGCATAAATTTGATTTAGAGAATTGAAGATGGGAAATTTTAACAAGAGGGGGAAGGGTAATTTTAGATTTCTTTTAAATATATTTCTTAATATGCACATATATTACATTAAAACTTTAAGAAAATTAAAATTTGGGGAAAATAAATAAATGATTCCTCATTTCCTTTAATTTACTAACCTTCTCATGTGCTTCTGACAAATATATATACCCCTATACTGCAGTACCTGTCATTTTAGATTGACTGAAGGCACCAGCTGGGAACTCAGCCTCCCTTCTGACTGTAAACTTCCGTTCTTACTCATCTCTATCACCTCTATTCCCCACATGCCATGGCCAACCTCAGGCACTAACATGATTAATGAATTCATTATTTATCCAATGATCCCAAGGGTTGGTGGAGAAAAATAAAACATCTGTCATATTTTCAGAGAATATACAACCTTTATGGAAGCTGGGACCTACTCTTGTAATTCTTGGAGGAGATTATTCATCTATCAGTCCCTAACTTAACATAATTATTAGAGTCCTGTATAAACTTAATTTAAGCTCAGATCCTAGAAGAGCTCCTGAATACACTTGGAATATCCACACCAGCAGGGGAAATCTTCCCATCTGTTGGCAGTTTCAGCTAAAGAAAAATCCCCTACACACCTGTGATTGCATTTTCAATACCTTAGCTGGCATCTGTCTTCCTTTGGATTCTCACTCACAACTAGACAAGCAGTAGGTGAGCAAAGCTGAGAATGGAGAAAGAAGACTTAAGATTCAAGTCTTAACCACAACTTTGAGGCCCACCTTTCATGAATGCCAAGCCCTTCACCAGGAAGTATCCCCAGCCAAATCAACAATAGGAACATGAAGAGTGCCCCAAGAGAAATAAGGGAGTACTCTCCTTTCCCAGGGTCAAGAGGCTGGAGGGCTTGTCTTCTCTGGCTGATAATGATATGATTACCTTCATTATACAGATAAGAACATGAAAACCCATGAATTGTATTTATTAACTATCCCATGGTGTTCAGAGACTTTTAATTCATCCATGATTCCAAAACATAGAAATCCCTGACCAAAATCACACCTGGAATTGGGTCCTCACAACAAGAAGAAACAGACTGGATTTTCTTAATTATAATTATTCTTGTTTTTTGCACTAGCATTGGTTCTCTCACACACATTTCCATCTTCTGAACTCTCACTCCCTTCCTGCTCTACCATGAACATGAAATTCTGGACACATTTGTCCTAAATCATATTGGTTCTTCCATATGTGAGGTCTAACTATGCAACCCCCTCAACACTGAGTTCTACATCTCACCCCAATATATTTGGAAAATTATGTGCATAAATTATTATGGGGTTGATCAGAGCTAAGGTTAACTTAGTCATGTGTACCAGGAGGAAAATGATTGTATTCAATATGTTTAGATATTTACATACTTTTAAAAATTTAATCTTCTCAGTATCATCCTACTGATAAAGGTTAATTTATTCATTTAACAAATGTCTTAAATGAGGCTCATAGTGCTAAAGTACTATGACAAACTAATATGTCCAGAAAAAGACATAACTAAGGTTTGAATTTTTTCTTCCTGTATCCCAATTTCAAGTATCTTAAGGGTTAAATGCCACACCTAGGTACTACCTAGAATGCCATGTCTCATTTCAATAATCAGATCATCACCCTGTTGTCAAAGCCTCCTCTTTATATAGTTTGTTACAATCACACCACTTGCATAGGTTCTCCTTTCACAAGGAAACTTCCATAGCATTAAACACATTTCCCAAACATTAGCGTCCACCTCATGTAATATTTACTGCCAGAGGTTTTCCAAGCATACACATTTCACCATAGCTTCCTAAGAAAATTTCTGATGTCACTGTATTTACCCCATCTGTCAGTAAATATCTTACTATTTACCACATCTGACCACAGAGAAGATGACTCTAATTTCCTGTCATGTTTATTATTACATGTGACAGAACACATTACTAAGCTCTTGCTTTATGTCTAAATGCAGAATCACATTTCCTAGTGCATTCAAATATATCTGGGAAACAGACTAGATCTTGATAATTGAGTCATTCTTCAATCTTCCATAACCACAACTCCCATAGTTTTGAATGCCATATATTTTCACATTTCACATTACATTTACCAGATGAGATTAATTTCATAATAACCAGGTGAATGATGTCATTTTAATCACTTCAATTTAGTACATTAATGTCTACAATTAGTCCTGTATTCATACCCATTAGGTATTCCTTTCTCATTGAAGGGTCTTGTCACCTGATTAAGTTGAATGTTGCCAAGTGAATTCTTGTCTTTCCTGTTTCTTTTGAAATCTTTACCAGCAACCTCTCTCTCATCACAATCAATCACCTCATAATTTATCCTTATTGTTTCTCTTTTTTTATGAATCAAATGCCCCCGTGCCTATTTCCTCTCCTGTGCCTGACCTCTATTTCCTTCTTTCACAATCAATCTATATGAGCACTTTTATCTTTTACTCACACAGCCTTAAATTATGAGTTGATGATATCACAGAGTTCCTCTTAAATAAATCATACTACCATCTCCAATAAGCCCCCTATGAATAAATCCAGTGTGTATGCCTCAGTCTATAACTTGGAAGTAAAGAAGAACTGGAACTTTGGGGAACATTCTTTTTCCAAGACTTCTCTGACATCTCAATCCCCTGAGTGTATTCAAGCTATCCCAGTCAATTTCTCATCTTCTGTTTTGCAAAGCACTTTTTAAACAATATTATAACACCTCAAGGCTGAATTGTAGTCTCCTTTCTTACCCATTTCTGTATACTGTCATGACAATCTCACACATTTATTCAATTTTTTCCATTTATTACACTGTTAGCTCTAAAATGTCAGGGTGCATCTCTATTTTCAGAGATAGAAGCACAAAAAATCAAATATAACTCAAATTATTACAACAACCACAATCCCAAAAATCTAAAAAAAATTCGCCTTCTAGAGCTTGCTCTTTGGTTAACCTAGATGTCAGTCAATATGAATAAAATCAAGGTATCCCACTTTAACAAAATATTTTCCTTCAAATTCAGTAATTTTAAATTAGGACTCCTCCAGGTATCCAAGGATTGAGTAAGAAATCATCATTCAGAAACACACAAATA